>WOXC01006334.1:0-233892 GCA_011680675.1 Gymnobelideus leadbeateri | reverse complement strand
ATGGTTATTCAACGAAATAGAGAACTTTCAAGAATTCTTGATGAAAAAAAAAAGAGTTGAATAGAAACTTTGTCATTTAAATATAAGAAGCAAGAGAAGCTTGAGAAGATAAACAGAGAAAAGAAATCATAAGGAACTTATCAAAGTTGAACTATTTTCATTCCTACATGGAAAAAACAATAATTGCAATGGATGAAACTTTTTTCAGTATGAGGATAAGTGAAGGGAATATATATATATATATATATATATATATATATATATATATATATATATACATATATATATATATATGTATACATACATATATATGTTTATATAGGAGGGTATATGTGCCTATAAATTCATATGTTAGTGTGTATATATGTATACATGTATACATAGACAGGGCACAGGATCAGTTGAATAGTAAGGGATGATATCTAAAAAATAAAATTAAGATGTGAGAGAAGAATATAATGAGGGGAGATAGGGAGAGATAGAATAGGGTAAATTACCTCCTGTAAAAGAGGGAAAGGAAAACTGTTACAATGGAGGGGAAGAACAGGAAGGCAAAAGGGAATGGGTCAACCTTACTCTCATTGAACTTGTCTTAAGGAGGGAATAACATACACACTAAATTGGGTATCTTGCTCTACAAAATAGTAGGGGAGAAGGGGAGAAGGTGATGATAGAAGGGAGGGCAGATTGGGGGGGGTAGTTAGAAGCACACACTTTTGAAAAGGGGCAGGGGGTCAAAGCAGAAAATAGAATAAGAGGGGAGTGGGATAGGATGGAGGGAAATATAATCATTCTTTCACACTATATCTACTATGGAAATGTTTGTGTAACTACACATGTATAACCTATATTGAATTGCTTCTCCTTCCAGTAGGGGTGGGTGATGAGGGAAGAAGGGAAAGAATCTAGAAATCAAAGTTTTAAAATCAAATGTTATATATATAATTGTTTTACATACAACTGGGAAATAAGATATACAGGCACTGGGGTATAGAAGTCCATCTTGCCCTACTAGAAAGTCAGAGGAGACATTGGGGAGGATATAAGAGAGCAGATTGGGGGAAGGGATATTCAGTAGGATCACTATTTTGGGGAAAGATGGAGAGAAAATTTGTAACTCAAAATCTTGTGGAAATGAATGTTAAAAACTAAAAATAAACAAATTAAACAAAAAAAAACCCACTAAGAGAAAGAAAAACCCAATGATTTAAACATGTTGCTTCAACGAAAATATGGTAACATATTTATGTTAGAAGATAAAATTGAAAGTTTTACTTTAAAAAGTTAACATATGGAAGAATAGAATGGAAAATGTTTCTTTAGAAATGTTTACAGCTACAGATGGTTTTATAATTGAAAATAACTTTCCCAAAGATTTAATTGTAAAAGTTATAACTGATCATCTTAAGTGGTTGGAGACACAGTTTCAGAAATACTTAACCTTTAAATTTTGATTCTAAAAAACTAAATTGAGTTCATAAACCATACTCAACTAAAACAAAAAATGTCAGCCATCTGCTATTAAAAGTTCAAGAAGAATTTGCTGAGTTATCAAGTGACACAGGTTTAAAACTTGAATTTCCTAAAAGATTGTTAAATTGATTTTGACTTGAGATTAGGACAGAAGTTCCAATAATTTCTGAAATGATTGTAAATTTACTTCTGCCATTTTGTAGTACATATTTATGCAAAGTGGTGTTCTCAGCATTGCTAATTATAAAATCAAAATATTGATCAACTCTGAAAAACACTGAAGATGCTCTGTCCCACAGCATCAAATATTCTGCCACGATTTAATTCTTTATGTAAAAATAAACAAGCACATCCGTCTCATTAGTATACAAATTTCCTTTCATCTTTAATAAATGGTAAAATTATATGTATACCAAATTTGTTTTAAAGTAAATCTCTTTATGATTTATTATCAGTAAATGTTTGATTTATATACTTATTTTATATGCCTGTACACCTGGGGTTATGTAAAAAAAATATGAAAAGGGCTTCGAGTAGAAAAGAAAAAGTTTAAGAAGCCCCACTTTAAAGTAGCTAGGTGGTCTAGTGGAAAGAGAAGTCAGGAAGGTTCAAGTACAGCCTCACATGTTTCCTAACTGTGTGACTCTGGGCAAGTCATTTAACCTCTATCTGACTCAGTTTCCACAATGGGAAAGCTCAGAGAATAATAATCACTTTATAGGATGATTGTGAGGATCAAGTGAGATAATATTTGTAAAATACTTAGCAGATTATTTGGTACACAGTAGGTGCTTAAAAATGCTTATTCCCTTCCCTCTTGTCCCCCTACTTTAAATCTGAGCTCACTCTCCCCAGTAACTTTGCATATACAAGGTGAGAGAGTGTCTTTTTGACCCCATTTGGGGATGTTTTTGCTAACTTTTCAGGATGCCACGTCAGTAAATACCCCCTCCTTTTTAGAAGTTATTCGAGACTATTGGCTTATTATCAATGGAGGTTCAGGTGCCAGAGTGCTAGGAACCAGGGACCCTCAGGGTCATATCTGTCTCCCAGAGGAGCAAAGCAGTCAGCTGCCCTCTGGGGACCCAGCCTGTGTTCATTTGACTTGGTAGAGTGAGCCCAGAGGAGGGTGCTACAATTAGATTACAGGTTTAAAGATGAAAGGGAGAAGGAAAGGTGAAGGCATTTTTATAGTGCCTGCTCTGTGCCAAGTACTAGGATAACTCTTTGGATTTAGAGATCTTGTCACGTGCCTTCATTCTGCAGGGGAGGAATCTGAGATTCAGAGAGTTTCAATGACTCACACAACGGTTAAGTTTCAGGATTGGCATTTGAGCCCAGGTCATCAGACTCCAAAGTTAACCCTTTATTTCCTCAATTTTGGCTTTCTGTTCACTCACTCATCCATCTATTTATTTGCCACCGTTCTTCCTGTTTTCAAAAAGTGTAATCCTCAGAATGTATCTTCTCCTTTCAACATGGGCAGATGGCATCTGAAACTTATCCTCAAATGGTTTCAGCCTTCTGCAAGTTGAATCACAAAAGCATCAAAATGTTAAATGATTTTACATAGATGATGCCCAGCTTTCTGTCTCCTGGTCTCCAACATTCCCTTGGTCCAAAAGGAATGTGCAAGTTGGTGGAACTATACAACCTCTTGTTTGGAGCCAAACATAACCAATATACAAGGACTATTAGCTCTGGAAATGTTTAAAATTACTTCATTTCTTGATCAGAAAATATTTAATTTGCCTTATCCTGTTTTCTAACCTCATTTCCTTACTAATTTCTACTTTATTTTCATTTCCCAATTTATTTTTGCATCTTCTAGTTAATTTGGTTAAGTTCAACAAAGCTGTTCAACGATTCCTTTTAGCAAACATGAATTTGGTGCCCACTGCCCACGAGCCCTAAAGGGCACACCAAGAACTCTCCCTGGCCCCTCTTCCCCTCTCAGACATCCAAACCTATCTTCCCTCCTCTCCTCCAACATTTATGGCTTTGCACTTTGTTTTGTTGACTCTGGGTCTGGCTTCTCCAGCAGATTCTTTACCTGTTTGAAATTCTTAAGGTAATAGAACCCTAGATTTTGAGCTGGAAGAGATCTCAGAGGCTCTAAAGTTCAATCCCCTCAATTTATGGATGAGGAAACTGAGGCCCAGACACTTACCCAAGGTCTCACAGGTCAGGAGAATTAGAGCCAGATCTCTGATTCTAGATACCAAACACCCTCCACTGAACCTATCAGTTTCTTCACTTATTGCCAGAAGGATGTCATCTGTATGAAATATCAGGGATGTGCTAGAAGGATGTCATCTGTATGAAATATCAGGGATGTGCTAGAGCCAGTTTAAACAGACCCAGGAAAGCTGATTGTTAAATTTTCAGTGTGAACATTTGACGGCTTGGAAATTAGCACACACCACACATCAGGGCTTGACTTATTGTTTTATTGATATGTCTACATTTATGAAAGTGATGGGAAAATGTTAAGAATGTAAGTTAAACTTAAACATATGTCAAGCATACATGGTTTTTCCTCTTCTTTAGAGATCTGGTTCTTAAACACTGACCAGAATACCCTTGCATATTATTTCTTAAGAGGGATTACAGATCACACATTGAGTGAAAGACTGGCATTTTCATTTCTTCCTGTCTGTGGGTGCCAGTTGTGTTATTCTATCATACCCTTATGTTTCAACAGCTTCTCTCTAAATTTTCACGGTCTATATTTTTGCACAGTCTAAGAAAATAAAGGATCAAAACTTTTTTCCCTTAATCTAGACATTAACAAGCATCCTAACCATCTCTCTCCTTTGGCACTTTCTATGGTTTTGTTTTGGGGGCATTTTTAAAAAAATTAGTCAAACAGCTGTTTTCTACTTCTTTGTGGCATTTTTGTACATTTTTCAGAAGCAGGATAGTTGAATCAGGCTTTACAGCCTTGTCAGCATCCTTTATGGCAAAATTCCTGAAAAATCCTGTAACCAGGGTTTAGTGATCTCAGTGTATACAGTCCAATCTCTAATGCCCTTCTTCTCTTGTTACTAAAGTATCATTGTTAATATATTCCTTGTTTTAGTCTACTGGCCATTTTGTTGTTCTTCCACGTGCTATTGAAAAGAGCAGTCAAGCATTTCCTTGGATGGTCCTTACTCCAAAGCAGGCCTGCACAACACATGGCCTGTGGGTGGCCCATGAAAAACATAGGGTTGCCACTGCACACTTTCCTGTTTGTCACATGACCTTCGGCAACCAGCCATCACCAGTCTGTCTCTAGTCTAACCTGTCTGTGACCGGAAGAAGTTAGCCTATTCTAATTTTGGCCCCTAACTACTGCCACGTTGTGAAGTTCTGCTTCAAAGTCTTGCAGAGTTCTGTTGTGGAGCCACTGGGCCCAGAAATGTGGATCCTCTTCAACAACTTAGTCATGGTGCTCATCTCTGGAACGGTGAAGCATACTTTTAAAAAAAGTTATTTTTAATCTATGGAATAAAAAAATTAATTCCATAACATAGTATAATAAAAAAGATGCAACATAATATAATCTGATATATAATATAATATAATAAAAACTTCAAATCCATTATGGATAACTTGCTATTCCTTTTAAATATATAATCAAGTTAACAAATCATTTGTTTTCCATTCTTTCATTTCAGCCTACATCCTTTTAATGTTCTCTCTGAACCTCTTTCCATTCTAGAAATAGTTCCATAAAGACCTCCCCCGATGTCCTGGTTTCTCATCTTAGGAGCTTTATTTATTTTGTCCTTAAAGCCCACTGTCACCCTCTCTATTTTTCTTGTACTCTCTGAGATTACAGGTAGTGCCTTTATTCTTGCTTGACTATCTCTTCTCTTACTTATCTCTTTGGCTTTGTGCATATGGACTTTTTGTATTCTTTGTATAATTGTGTATTCAATTTGTATTCTTTGATTTTACTCATTTGTTCTCCAATTTCGTCACTTTTGTGTTCCCCGTCTTCTGCAGCAATTGTTTCTTCAGTTGGGACTATCTACTTTGTCCTTTCAAATCTTTGACTTTATTCCTTTCCTTGATAGCTTTTCTCATATTTCTCAAAAATATATGTTCTACTGCTCTCTGCTGTACTCCTTTGACTGCCATTCTTCTTGTATTTTTAATTTCTTCCTGTTCTAAGAGGAATTTACTCATCCTTCATGAATCTCTGCCAAATTTCCCAGCTTTTGAGAAATTAATTTCAGTTATTAGCATAGCATGACTAGGCAAGGCATTCTTTTTCATTTTTCAATTCAGGGTCTCTTATCTGTCTTAAACATAAATCATAGCAATCCTATTTACTCACTTCCTTTAAGAGAAAAGAGTAAAGACTAAAATCTTACCTCTTTCTTTAGATCTAGAAGGAGCTGAGCCCATCCTCCCTCTCTTTCCTAGAGGACTTTTTTTTTTTTTTGAGAAGGGGCTCACTATAATTTGAATAACCTAATCCAACTGTCATGGGAGAAGGCAGGGGACTAAGGTACAGTGAAGGAGGGAGAAAGATATTCCATCTGAGCCTTTAAACACAATAGGAAGTGGGAGACATGCCCCCATGGAGGGATTTGGGAGAAGAGAGAAGGCAAATAATGGTGGGCTACCATGAACCTACAGGGCAGTGAAACAGACACCTGCCTAGGCAGTGCAAGGAGAGAGTGTTTCTAGAGACCTGAGAGAACTTTTGTGCTGAGGACTGGAGTGGGGGGACTTTGCAAATGAAAACTTAAGCATAATAGAGTGGTGTTTTTTGAGTTGTAAATACACCTAGAGATTTTCTCCATTTGTGGCTGTTAGGTGAACTTGGAGTCAGGAAGACAAATTTGAATCTTTCCTCAAACACTTTACTAGATGTGTGACCCTACACAAGTCACCTACTCTCTTTTAGTCTCAGTTTCCTCAGATGTGAGATGGGGATAATAATAATACTTGCCTCATAGGGTTGTTGTGAGGATTAAATGAGATCATATGTGTAAGGTGCCTTACAGAACTTTAAGAGCTAAAATGTTAACTATTATTAAGGTCCGTTTATTAGAGACCTGATACTCCAGGAAAGGGAATGATCATCATCTGTTGGAAGCTGAGGGGCCACTAGGAGCTAAGGAGAGCCAGGGAGGGCAGTGACAAGGAACTGAGAGAAAGGGGAGGCAGACAGAAGAACTAGAGAAGAAGAATAAACCTTGAATGCTTCCTGGTGGAGCTCTCCTTGTGGCAGTACCAGAACTCACTGTGACTTTCCTGGTCCTTGGGAGGAAGGGCACTCATTGATGGGCATCATTACAATAGCAACAACTTCTATGGTTTTGCATGCAAGTCCTGGATAGCAGATAGAGCGCCAAACCTAGAATCAGGAAGACCTGAGTTCAAATCTTGCCTCAGACACTTACTAGCTGTGGGACTCTGGACAAGTCACTTAACCCTGTTTGTCTCAGTTTCCTCATCTTTAAAATGAACTGGAGAAGGATATGGCAAACCACCCCAGTATCTTTGTCAAGGAAACCGTAAATGGGGTTGTGAAGTGTGGACATAACTGAAAAAACGACTCAACAACAACAAAAGTTTGCTATAAACTTAGAAACAGTGTTTCAGGCTTTTAGAATTTTGTGTAAATAAAGGTAAATAGTCCTGAGTCAGTGTTTAATAGGTTTTCCTTTGAGTAAGATTTCATATACTTGTAATATTATTTTGACTTTCTCAAAGACTCTTTCCATTTCTTCCCTCTTCCTCTTAATCTGCTCCCTCCCCTAGTTTTTTGATCTACACTATTCCATTTTTATTCTGGGATTTGGGCCCTGTATATGACGGACCATTAATCTCATTTTCTTTGGTGGGAGGTCCAAGAGGAGGCACCAGATTTAAAAGCAAAAAAGAAAGAGATTGCTCCTAAGGGCTGGAATGGAAAGGCTGAAATTTGGTGCCGTCGTTAAAAACACGGACTTGGCTCCAGTTTGGCCAAGACTGTCAGTTAGACTGAGAAGATGAAGAAGATACATTTCACCCAAGGGAAGAACCAGCCTTGTTTATAGCTAATAGGCTACTGGCTTAAATATAGACTTAAGAAGCCAAAATAGAATTTCCCAGGCATATTCAAACAGGTTAACTATGAGTGGTTATGACAGGTTTATAATTTTTTCTCTTTATTTTCTTTATAATATATTTATTATATAAAATATACTTTGTTTCTCCATATTTCTTCCTCTTTAGTATATATTATATTATTCTCCTTATATCTTTATTATTCCTCTTTATTGATTTTCATTTTCCCTAAATTCTCTAACAAAGCTTTTAACAACAACAACCATAACTCTGTGTTGAATTAGGAGTGGAGGGCATTTGACCACACATCTGGGCCAGTAGTTTCTGGAGAAGCCTGAGTTCCCCAGAAGTTAGGCTTAAGTAAGGGTTTACATTCAGGTTAAGTTGGATTTGAGTGAGATAGTCTCTCTAGAGAGCAGTAGAAGCAGTGGGAGTCAATCAGTCAGTCAGCAAGCATAGATTAAGAGCTTACTATGTGTCAGGTACTATACTAAGCACCGAGACCTGACGTTATCCTCTGGGGCTCAGTCTCAGAACTTGCAATTAGCCTGGTTGGGGAATTGCTATACAAGGTCATCCATCATTGTCTTTCCCGGAGGCACAGCTGTGTCCTCACTCTCCATACTTAAAACATATTTCACACAACATCGAAGATTTAGAGTTGGAGGTGACCTTGGAGGTCATCTAGGCCAATCCCCTCAGTTTACAGATTTAAAAAAAGACTCAGAGACTAAAGTGACTTGTTCAAAATCACTCAGGTATACTCAGGTATATTACCTAAGACTTGAAACAGGTTCCAGAAATCTTAATCCAGCAGTCTTTCTACTTCATCACACTGCCTCCTTGTCACTTGTCCTGAACATAACTGAAAAAAAAAATCCCTTTTTGTCATCCTTGGCATTTATCATAAGCCTCGACTTGTCTTTCCTGACATTACTCTTACAAGGCCATAGCTCTCCTTTGGTTTTCTGTTTTTATGTACTCCAAATGACCTTTATACATATATTTCTAAAACCTGAGGTCATTAGATTGTACTCTGGTGGTTTCTCAAATGATGTCATTATCATGTCTTTGGTAATGGGACCTCGGTTACCTCCAGCAAGACCAACCAGATCATATTGGAGTAGCCTTAAGCTTCACTGGGATAGTGATTAGGGCTTGTGGAAAGGGAGAAGGAGCAAACCAAGGTGGTTAGTAGGTAGAGATTCTGGAAGGAATGGTGCTTTATGGTCTGCAAATAAAGCCCCAAGTTCCCCCCCACCCAAATCATATCTGCCTTCTGGAACAATTTCATCAATGTCTTGTTTGAGCCATACATAATAATAACTCACATTTCTAAAGCCACTTTTACATTTACAAAGCTCTTTCCTCACAACTCCACAAGGTAGGTTGTATAAGTATGTACATGTCTATTTTATGAGTGGTGAAAGTGAGACAAAGAGGGATGGAATGATTTGTTTTAGTATCATATGACTATTAAATGTTAGAACCAGGTCTTGATTAGGCCTATTGGACTACAGGACCAAGGCCTTTTCCATGGTGTCATACTAAATCTCATGTTAAATGGCATGATAGGCTCCCACCAGGAGAGACTGGGGACCATTGTGGGATAGTAGAAAAAGTCCTGGATTTGGCATTAGAAGACCTGGATTCAAGTGAGCTGTTTAACTTTGGACACGTCACTTCATCTCTGGGCCTCAGTTTCACTATCATGTAAAATGAGAATAACATTACTTAAACTACTACCTCACAGAGCTGTTGTGAAGACTGAATGAGGCAACATATGTAAAGCGCTTTGTAAGAATGTGAGCTATTATTATACCCATATTGTTTTAATTAAGGGATTTATGTTAATCTAAAAAACATTGAAGTAGGTACTCCCATATGCTGAAGGGTGCGTCACTTAGGGACATTGAGAATCACAAGACTTATGCTCTCAGCCTCCCAGGGTTATCATGAGAATTAAATGAGAAAGTGCTTTGCATGGAACAGAACTGGCACAAACTGGCCAGTGGAGGTAATTGATGTGTGTTTAATGCCCATTATCCTGTGTTATCCACAAGAACTGAATTCACACCAGGCTCAGAATTTAAACACATTCTCTCTCTCTCTCTCTCTCTCTCTCTCTCTCTCTCTCTCTCTCTCTCTCTCTGTCTTTCCCTCTCTTTCCCAGTGACTACAATTGTTTCTCCATTACACACACACATATTCACACTCACTCACATCACTTTGGAATCTCAGGGGCAAAATTTTACTTTAAAAAATGTGGAACTTCCTTGATTTCCAGAGAGCCCTGGGAGACTTGTGAAAGTAGCTGAGGGCAGAGCCCTGGCCATAAATGTTTCCCAAATACACAATCCTTAATCCCTAAATGTCCTTCAAATAAAACTTCTAATTCTCAAATATCCACCAAATCCCCAAGCCTTTCTCAAAACACTTAAAACAATTCATAATCCCCCAAATCAACTCCAGACCCCTGTTCAAGACTTAATTCCTATTTACCCTCACACTCTCCTATACCCAGAACCCAGTGTTTACTTGTGGTTTTTGTTTTTAAAGAACTTGTCAGTCAAGAGGGAGTTTGGTCTTTTGTGAAAGAATATGTCTCTTCTCTGTATAGGGACATATTCTGACTCCCCAGTGACTGTCATCAACATATTGCTTTTTCCATTTGTTTTTCAAGTGAATGGTGGGGGGTGTCAGTAGAATTGAGATGTCGAAGCAGTGGGAGACATTTTTATTTTTATTTTTGTTTTGTTTTAGTTTTTCACAAAGGCCTGAAAATGTATTTAATTTCTGGTTTGTTGTAGTTCCAAGAATTGGTTCTATTAGCATTTCTTTCTCCTCTGAGTTTCTTTATCTTTCTTATTCCCCCCCCCAAAAAAAACCCTCCAAAGCAGAATGTAGATTTCACCTAATGGTTCAAATCTGTTAGCTCATGGATGAAAAGAAAAACTTGTCCACTTGACAGTTGTAGCCCAAGTAAAAATTCCAAACTAAGGCAAGGGAGAATGGAGAAATCCTTAGGTTTAGACATGAACTGGAAAGGACCAAGGGTCAAAGGTCAAGTAGGTCATCCTACAAAAGATAGATGGCAGAAGGAATGAATGGCTGGGGAGTCGACACAGTGTAGAATAAGAATCCACAGCAGCAGGTGCTTGGGGTGTGCTGAAGTGGTTCCAGGTCAGGTACAGGAAAGAGCAGAAACCACAGAGCATGAAGGCTAGATGGAAAGAAGGAAGAAGAAAGCGTTTATGGAGAACAAAGTAATCAGGATACTCTTGGGTGACTTGTCACAAACTGAAGGAGTAATGGAAGAAACACAAAGTTACCGAAACTCAGGGATGGGGGAGTAAAGGACATAGATACACACACAGAGAAAGTAAATATAAGAAGTGAGAGAAAGAACAAATGGGGGGAAATCAAGTAACACAGAAAGATAAATATTTCACCTACATCAAGTAGGGGACCTCTTCAGTTTCCCAATTCAGTGCTTATCCCTTCAGTCTTCTCTAGTGCCCAATGAATTCTCCATACTCATTCTTTACTTCAGGCCTTTACCCATCTCCCCAGGTAAGAGGTAGGTGGGGTGGTATGATAGGATTGACCAATGAGAGCCTAGTTCTCAGTATCATGTGTAACCATATAGATGATTATATCAAGCAGAGCACACTCTTAAGAACAGTGCTGTTACTGGCTAGATTCCACCCCCCCCATCCCTACCCCAATCCCCTCCTAACACCATTTCCCCTCATACCTTTACACTTAATTTCAATGTCTTTTATTGTTGTTGTTGTTGAGTTATTTTGTAGTCATGTCTGACTTTTTGTGACCCTGTTTGGGGTTTTCTTGGCACAGATAATGGAGTGGTTTGTCATTTCCTTCTCCAGTTCATTTCACAGATGAGGAAACTGAGGCAAACAGGGTTAAATGGCATGCCCTGGTCATATAGCTAATGAATGTCTGAGGCTAGATTTGAACACAAGGAGATGAGTATTCCTGACTCCAGGTCCAGCACTCTATCCATTGCTTACCATCCAATTCCTAGTACTTCAAAATTCAAATTGTAAAAGTAGTGAAAAAAAAAGTAGTGAAGTCATCCTTGATTATTCTAGTCCCCACTGCTCTTCTCTTCCTCTGAAAGTCTGCAGAGTCTAGAATCTGCGCCACCCAATTTAGCTATTAATTGCAAACCCTATTGTTTTTCCATGATATTATGTGCTACTCTGATGTCCCTAATTAGACTGTAAACTCTTTGAGTACAAACTTCTTCTATATTTGATATAACATAAAGGACATGCCCATAAGAGGCCTTTAGAACATACCTGTTGATTGATGAGAGGTCTTGGACAGACACTAAACATTGTTCACTTCTCTCTATATGAAAGTTTAGATTTTCCCAGAACAATTCACAAAAATACACAAATTGGAGAAATACTTTTAAAACCTTAAAACAGAGAGGGAACCTGATAGTGTTGGGTTTGGGGATCAGAGGGACTGGGCTTGATTCCTAGCTTTGTGGCTTTCTTCTTGGGTGATCAAAGGCAAATCATCTAGTGCAGGTCCTCATCACCTTGCACCTGGATCATTGCACTAGCCTGCTAGTAGGTCTGCCTGCCTTACTCCCTCTGCATTCTAATCCATCCTCCATTCAGCCATTGAGATGATTTTCCTAATGCTTGCTACTTTTACACTTGGTCCAGGTTACTTGTTCCAGACATGTTACTTTTATACTCAATAAGCCCTAGTGGCTCCCTATTGTCTCAGAAGCAAATACAAAATGCTCTGTTTGGCACTCAAAGCCCTTTATACTCTAAGTTCCTCCTACCTTTATAATCCTATACTAATTTACTCCCCACATGTAAAGCTAATCATGAGCAGCTTTCCTGAGGACTGCTGCTGTGAATAACTTTAAGGGTCTAATCACATTGTATAATGAACTCTACTTATTCAGCAATAAACTGAAGCATAACATTCAAGAAAGTAAAGCATAACATTCATGACAACATAACATAGCAACTTATTACTAAGGTGGCCACATAGTCTTAAACAAAACATATCACTTAGTGTATCTTATAGTCATCTTTAAGGGGTAGCAGAAAATACAAACACCATCCACTCCTGGGTCATAGTAAGTTACAATCTCCTCGGTCAATACAGAGTATCCAAGTAAAGACCACTTTCATCTTGACTCAAGGCTGGCTTCCAAATCTCACGGCTCCTTCTGCATAGGCTGACTATTCCCTACTCTTGCCTGGATTCACACATAGGCAGCTTTCTGCTCCTGTTCCGTATCTCAGCTCACAGGGACTGCTCTACTCCAAGCTCTTTGCAGTTTCTGTTTCTAGGAAAACAAAGATTGACAGGGTTACCACAATATTTACAAATATTACAAGCACTATCATCTCAATTTTTTGTCTGAGAAATCAACACAGATCAACAGTGTTGACATCACAAAAATTCTCTCAGTTCTACCTGTTCCCAGCTCTGTTCATGTTCTTATCTGCTCCTTCCTGTTCCACCCTTTTTGCAAACTCCTCCTACCATGAACTCCCATTGATTACATTTGGCCTATTAAGGGCAGGGGAGATCTTCAAATTCCCTTAGGCCTATTAAGGGCAATACAGTATATACTGTTTCCAATTAAAGACTCTTGATATGAATAAAGGAGAGGCTCAAAGGCACTTGATTAACTAAAACTCAATCCAAAAAACAGCAAAAAATCCTGTTTTGCTTGTCACTATACCACATTACTGTTTGATTCAGTGACGCTAGCCTTCTGGTTGTTCCATGAACAAGACGCTCAGTCTCGTGGCTCTTGGCATTTTCTCTGGCTCTCTTCCATGTCTAGAATGTTCTCCATCCTCCACTCTAACTATTAACCTCCCTGAATTCCTTTGAATTGAAATTAAAATCTCATCTTCTACAAAAAGGCTTCTCCAACCTCTCTTGATTCCAATGATCTTTTCTCTGTTAATTATTTCCTATTTATCATGCATATTGCTTGCTTTGTATATATTTGTTTGTGTGCTGTCTCCCCCATTTGAATGTAAGCTCCTTGAGGGCAGGAACTGTCTTTTGCCTCTTTTTGTATCCTTAGTGCTTAACACAGTGCCTGGCACTTAATAAATGATTACTGAGTGAAAAAGGTGGATGAGATGACTTCTGTGGTCTCTTCTAGTTTTAAAACTATTGTCCTAGTGCTACCTCCTGTGCACAGAAGACATTTGGATTAGATTAAGAAAATGAGGGGAAAAGTTACTTTTGTAAAGGCATGTATTTGTGGATAGAATCTATCTTCTGAAAATGCCTGAATTGGAGAATACTGGAGAGAGAGGAATTAATTGGAGAATGGTTATTGGTTAAATTTCTTGTTGTTTGCTTGACATTTCATTTTTAAAATTTTGTTGGTATCTTTTACATATCAACTTGTAAGCACAAGCAAGGTAGGATTTTTGTTGTTTTCTTTTTGGAGTTCAGTTTCCCAGGCTCAGACTAAATTGTAAACATCTGAAAGATTAATTTCCTTTGAACCCTGATAATTCAGAACTGTACTTAGTCCTATAGGTTTCATGCCTTCTGGCTCTGAACCAATCAAGGATTGAGCCATTGGTATGTATATATTCTGGGAGGTTGGCATTTTGCTTTGAGGGTTTGCTTATGAGAAGGACATTTTGATTCCCTGGACAGGACTCTGAGTAGCTGTTTGTTAAGAGCCCACAGACTACTCAGAGGTTTGTGCTCTCTATGTCTTGTGGTATGTGTAGGTAGTTTAGTACTTCGTTCAGACAGTAGGAGCCCTGTCTGTTGAATCTCTGCTCTAATTTCTATGTTTGTATTTTCTACTTATCTGTACTTATCTGCCCATTGATTAAAATGAGATTGTTAACCCCTTTAAAGCTGTCTTTCCTTTAGAAAAGTAGATCAAAGAGCCTGTACTAGAAGGCTATCCTGAGTGTGCTAGGGTGCTTGCTACTACACACCTTCATTTATGAATCTCACCCTCTTTCCTTCCTAAATAGACAGCCATTCTTTACAAGGAAAAAAATCAGTTTAGCAAAATCAATCAGCATATTGTCCAAATCTAAGAGTAGGATATATATAGAGATGTGAATCAAATTTGTAAGAATGCAAGTCACTACCCATATCATATCAAAAGATATGAACAGGCAGTTTTCAACTAATGCAACTAAAGCTATCTATAGTCATATGAAAAAATGCTCTAAATCACTATTGACTATAGAAATGCAAATCAGTAGAACTCTGAGGTGCCACATCACACCTGTCAGATTGGCTAACATGACAAAAGAGAAAAATTATGAATGTTGGAGAAGATGTGAGAATATTAGAACACCAATGCATTGTTGGTGAAGTTGTGTACTGATCCAACCATTCTGGAGAGCAATTTGGAACTATTCCCAAAGGGTTATAAAACTGTGCATACCCTTTGACCCAGCAACATCACTTTTAGGTCTGTATCCCAGAGACATCATAAAAATTGGAAAAGGACCCACATATACACAAATATTTATAGCAGCTCTTTTTGTGGTGGCCAAGAATTGGACATTGAGGAGATGCCCATCAGTTGGGGAATGGCTGAAGAAGTTGTGGTATATAAACATAATGGAATACTATTGTGCTATAAGAAGACTTATATGAACTGATGCTGAGTGAAGTGAGCAGAACCAGGAGAACATTGTATGTAGTAATAGTCACATTATGCGATGATTAACTTTGATAGACTTAGCTCTTCTCAGCAATGCAAAGATCTAAGACAACTCCAAAGACTCATGATGGAAAATGCTATTTCTATCCAGAGAAAGAACTTTGGAGTCTGAATGCAGATGGAAGCATACTATTTACTCTTCTTTTCCTTTGTTGTTTTGTTTCTTCTTTCTTGTGGACCCTCCCATTGATTCTAATTCTTCTTTACAACATGACTAATGTGAAAATATGTTTAATATGAATATATATGTAGAGCCTATATCAGATTGTGTCCCTTCCAGGGGAGGGGAAGGGGAGAGAGGGGAAGAAAATTTAAAACTCAAAATCTTATGGGAATGAATGTTGAAAACTAAAAATAAATAAATTAATATAAAGCAAAAAGAAAACAAAACACAAAGTAATACAAGTCACTACCCAGTTGATAAACGGTCAAAGGATGTGAACAGACAGATGAAGAAATCAAACCTATCTATAATCATATGGAAAAAATTCTCTAAATCACTATTGACTAAAGAAATGCAAATTAAAACAATTCTGAGGTGCCACCTCACACCTATCAGATTGGCTAACATGACAGAAAAGGAAAATGACAAATGTTGGAGGGGATGTGGGAGAATTGGTACACTAAAGCACTGTTGGCAGAGTTGTGAACTGATCCAATCATTTTGGAGAGCAATTTGGAACTTTGCCCAAAGGGCTACAAAACTATGCATACACTTTGATTCTACAATATCACTACTGGGTCTGTATCCCAAAGAAATTTTTTTTCAAAAAGAGAGAAGGATCTAAATGTACAAAAATTTAAAACAGCTCTTCTTGTGGTGCCTAAGAATTGGAAATTGAGGGGCTGCCCATCAACTGGGGAATGACTTATCAACTTGTAGCATATGACTGTGATGGAATATTATTGTGCTATAAGAAATCTACAGGATGCTTTCAGGAAAACTTGAAATGACTTATATGAACTAATGCAAAGTGAAGTGAGTAGAACCAGGAGAACATTGTACTCAGTAACAGCAATATTTATGATGAAGGATTGTGAATGACTTAGCTATTCTCAGAAATACAATGACCCAAGATAATTCTGAAGGACTCATGATGAAAAATGCTATGTCTCTCTAGAGAAAGAATTGATGGAGTCTGAATGCAGACCAATGTGTTTTTGTTCTGGTTTTGCTTTCTTCATTTTGGGATGGTTTTTTTTTTTTTTGGTCTGCATTTTCTTTTACCACATGGCTAATATGGAAATTTGTTTTGCATGGTTGCATATGTATAACCTATATCAAATTGTTTGTCTTCTCAATGAGGGTGGATGGCAGAGAGTAAGGAAAAGAATTTGGAACCATTTTTTTGCATGTAATTGGAAAAAATAAAAAATTAGGAACCTCGTAAGAGAAGATAATAAAATGAGCTAATATTTATAAAACACTTTGCAAACCTTAACAAGCTATATAAATGCCATTATTATTATTAATAATAAATGAGCAGATGTCCACAAAGCTGTAGGAAATAATTATGTACATGGTAAATATTATCCTTCTCCCTTGATGGATGTGTGAATAGAAGCCTGGAGGCTTCCTCCAGGTAAAAATCTCTAGTGTCTAATCCAAAAATAACATATAGACTCCTAAGATTCAGTTTCATAATCTTGGGGGCTATGCCTTAGCAAACCAGGGTAAACTCACCCCCTACTCTGAAAAAAAATACAACTTTCCTTTTTCTACCCTTACACTTATGAATTAAAAGAAGGATATCTGTTTGGAAGGATGAACATCTCAGAGTCTGAAGACTTAAAATTCAAGGGAAATATTACTTCATGTAATTGTGTTAAAGAGATCCTGTTGTTTCTAAGTTGCCTATAGAATGTTCATTATTTTGTCTTCTTCCTGAGAGAGAGAAGGGAGATTATGCATGAACGATAGAATATTTGGAGAGAATATTCATCACAACTGCATGGTACTTCACTAATTCAGAAGATCTGACTCTCTTGTGTTTTCTGGGTACAAAAAATTGTAAACACAGAAGCAAGATGCAAACTCTATAATACTCAACAAGTTACAATAATCTTAGGAATTCCTTATAAAATTTAAATAAAATATCTTGTTTATAAGAAATTATAATTAATTGTTTTACAGATGTGCCTTGCGGTAAAGAAAAGCTATTTCATCTAAAGAACTGAAACTTTTAAAGTTCTTCAAGGAAGGATGAATCCTGGTATTGGGCAAATTTATAGCATGACTAATGTGAAAATATGTTTAATATGAATGTATATGTAGAGCCTATATCAAATTGTGTCCCTTCTTGGGGAGAGGGAGGGGAGAGAGGGGGTGAAATTTAAAACTCAAAATCCTATGGAAATGAATGTTGAAAACTAAAAATAAATAAATTAATATAGAGCAAAAAGAAAACAAAACAAAAAGTAATACAAGTCACTACCCAATTGATAAATGGTCAAAGGATATGAACAGACAGGTTTCAGATGAAGAAATCAAACCTAATTTTAAATTCATTTTCATAATTTCAAAAATTTCTCATAATTTAAAAATCCCCATGTATATTCAGGGAAAATGTTCTGCTCTTCTTCTTTTACAAAAAGTATTTAATTGCTACCTTTTTTCCCCTATCACAGTCATTTTACCAACACTCCTACAAACTGAACTCTCTGAAAAGAAATTTCCTTTGTTTAACTCTCAAGAGCTGTTTTAATGAAGTGGATGCAGAAGAAGCATCAGCTGCCTTTGTGAGTGAATTAACAAGTAACCAGTTTGATAGCAATCCAGTTCATCAGGGCTACCAATATGGCAAAATGGTGGCTTGTCTTTGCTCAGGCTCACATAACTAGGAAATTTTGGAGGCTGAATTTGAACTCAAGCCTTCCTGACTCCAGAACTCCCAATCCAGAGCTCTGTCCATTGAACCACTTAACTGCCTCTGATGCTTAACTATTCAACCTTGGTCAGGTTATTTAATTTCTCCAGACCTGAGTTTCCTCATCTAAAAAAATAGGGCCTCTGAGATCTCTTTAGGGTCAAAATGGTCAAAAAAGAAAAAAAAATTCACAATATACAATGTAAACCTAATCCAACAAGACTATTTATACCACTTTGATTTCCTGTCCTCGAGTTGGGTTTCCCTTGTGATTTTCTTTTGTATTTTAAAAAGTTTCACACATTTGTCTCTGGGGCCTTGCCTGATTCCATTTTGAACTATATAATTGCCTGATCAATCTTCCCTCAGTTCCACTATAACTTGGGGTGCTTGCTTTTTGTTGGTGGTGTCTGATGGTCTTTTCCAGGACACATAGAAAATAAGTAAAGAAATGCCTGATACAGCTTGTATTTGAAATGCAGAAGAAACAGTTTCTGCATCCAAGAAAAATTTCTCCTTTGTTGCTCTCCCCACAAGGGATGTGTTTGCCGCCCCCCTTTCCTTTCTCCCCACCCCCTTCCTCTTCTCACCACGAGAAGCCCTGGGCTTATTTGTGGCCAGTATGTTCCAGTTCTAGAACCTAGCCTTGCCAGAATCTTCTTCCTAGTGGGAAATCTCCCGGGGCCTCCCACTGACAGAGGAGACCACCCACCCCATCTGTAGCTAGGGGCTAGAAATACTCCCAGCCCAGATGTAAAGAGATGTTGCAGATCTTACTTGGATGTATATTCATTGCTTACTTAATATTCGAACATCTCCTTCTAAAGATATTTCCATTGAACTAACTTGTGGTGTCACCATCTGGAAAATATCAAGCCTCACCCCACTGAGGTAAACCCCTATTGCGTATTTTCTCCCTTTTATGTGAGCCCAATGGGTATGGGGCGTGTGTATCTCTGTGAATAGAATAACTCCAAGTAGAGCCAGCTCTCAGACATATGACTCTTGGTCAATAAGTCCATCGTATGTAGACATATTATCGACCCCTCCTAAAGGGTGCTAATACACAACTCACAACAGTTCCATCAGTGGTCATTAGCCATAGAATATCAAGGCTGAGAGGGCCTAAGAGCCAACTAGTCCCACGCCTTTGTTTTACACATGAGGAAACAGAGAACTTGTCCCTTGTCCAAGGTCACACAATGGCCTTTTGTGACTTGCTATGGAGACCTTATTCTTAATCTGAGGTTCAAACTTTCCAAAAACTTATTTTGCCTTCATAATGAAGCAACTTTGGCATTAATGCCAGCTCTAATCCTATGTCTCTAGACCTGGGGTTTTTAAGCTAGGATCTGTAAACTGGATTTTAAAAATATTTTGATAATTGTATTTCATTATGATAAGTTTCCTTTGCAATCCTATGCACTTCCCCTTATTCACACTCTTCCAAGTAGGAATTCATAGACTTCACCAGAATGCCAAAGTGTTCTTTTGCACAAAAAAGGCTAAGAACCCTTGACCTAGAATCTTGACCTTGTTCAAACCCCAGAGTGAAAGAAAAGCTTTTAGACTGTCTAAAAAAGAATATTCAATGTAACCAATGCTAAGTTATCTATAAAAATAGAAGTGAGTATAGACTTAGTGGACAAAAGGAAGAAGGATGGTATAGTGGAAACAGCACTTTATGGAGCCTGATAACACAGGTTCAGATCCTGACCCTACCATATCTACCTGTGTATGTTATGGCAAGGCATTTAATCTCTCCATGCCTCAGTTTCTCTACCTGTAAAATAAGGGGATATGACTAGATGGCCTCTGAAAACCTTTCTAGCTTGAGAGCTATGATCTATGTTGCATTAAAGGGATTCATTTAAGAAGATTTATCTTTGCTTTAGAGCATATTTCTTCCAAGCCCAGGGAAAATTTATGCCTTAATCATGCTTTATGGCAGAAATTCTTAACCTGGAGATTTTAGGAGGTCAGTAAGCTTGTTTTGAAAAAAAATATTTTGATAACTATTTCAATGTAGTTGGTTTCCTTTATAATCCTATGTATTTTGTTTTATTAATTTAAAAACATTAGTCTAAGAAGGGATTCATAAGCTTTGCAAGACTGCCAAATGAGTCTTTGACGCAGAAAAGTTCAGAATCCCTATTTTATAGCATGTCATGTGGCACAGTGGATAGAGTACCTGGCCTGGAGACAGGAAGACTCATTTTCTGAGTTCAAATCTGGCCTCAGACACTAACTATACGACCTTAGGCAGGTCACTTAACCCCACTTGCCTCAATTTCCTCAACTGTAAAATGAACTGGAGAAGGAAATGGCAAACCACTCCAGTATCTTTGCCCAAAAAACCCAACACAACAACAAACAAACCCAAATGGGCTCACATAGAGCTCACATAGAAACAACTGAAACAACTCAACGACATGCACAACAATTGAAATTCATTTGAATCCTTAGAGTAATAACCAAATGAGACATAAATATCACAGATAGGCAAGTGACAGGAAGAGTCTAGTCTATGCTTTATAATTTCCTGAAGGTAATGCAGAAAGCTAATAATTCATTCTTGGATGATAGAATGCCAATCGCAAACTGCACATAGCACAGGATGGCAAAATATCATTTGTGTATAATGTGACATGGAAGATGACTGCCCCTTGGGGGTCAGACAGGACATTTTTAGGAAGATTTTCCAAAATGCAAATTACCAGCCAGATCCCCTCCCTCTGATGTCCACTGGGTTCTGGCTCTGCAGTAGCACCAACCTGGCTGTACGCAGCAACCACATGACAAGGGAAGAGACCAAGGACAAAATACCATAAGCACAGCAGCTAGATGACTCCTCCTAGCTCAGCTGGTGTTTCACCAGCACTTACTCAACACACGTTAGATGCTTGCTATGGACTATTGCAGCCATGCTGAAGTTCAAAGGTAAATCTTCAAGTCAAATCTACCTGACTATAGGCTACTTCCAAACGTGGCTAAACAATGCCCTTGCATTTGCATATTTGCAGCCCCATATTTTCTACATGTTTTACTTCCATCTCTTTTCCTCCCTTTGCCTGGATATTTTCAATCATCACTTACTTAGTAAGTTCAGTCCCTTTTATTAGACTTGTTCTTTAAATCACTTGATAATTTATTGAATATGACAGTTGGCTACAAAATACCAGATATGGATGTGTGTATTTACATCAAAATGGTCTTTATTCCTGTGTCAGCTAATGAACTATTAGGATGACGCTGATGGTAATAACTCAATACAGCTAGGTTCCAATTATAGTTAATTGTGAATCTCAGGAAGTAGTGTCGTTATTTGAATTTGTGCTGCGTGTTTCCATTGGGCAGGAACCAGTCACCATATTGTATACAATTAGGACGTTGAATAGGGCAAATTCAAATGCATGTGATGGCTTTACAAGATTCATTATTCACACTGATCAGGACCTAGCTGCATAGGGCTTGAAGTGTCTGTCATTGGTCATCCCATTAGATCCTCACAACAATTGTACAATCACTGTGATTTAACAGATGAGAAAACCAAGGCTGAAGATATTTAGTGACTTGGCCAATCAAGGTCACATTGCTAGTACAATTGGGCTCTGGATTCAAAAGCAGGTATTGCTGACTCCAAATCTAGTATTTTCTGTCTCTCTGTCTTGTCTCTCTCTGTCTCTATCTCTGTGTCTTTGTCTGTCTCTCTGTCTCTGTCTGTCTCTCTGTGTGTCTCTCTGTCTCTGTCTCTGCTGGTCTCAGTCTCTCTCTCAATACAGTCTATTGATATGGATGGCATTAAGAAATCATGTTAATATATCTACTGGATTGTAAGCTCTATGAAGGCAGAACTGGCTCTTGTCTTATTTATCTTTGTCTGTTCCCCAGCTTTAGCCACAGTGCCCAGTGCTTAGCAGCAACCTAATACATGTTTATTGAATTGAATTGAAAATTTACTGTTTCTCAGTGAGATTGGGGGATACTTAGGTAAGGTTATGGACAGAATAATTCAAACCAAAAGAGAAGATTAAAGCTAAGACAAGACCTAAACAAGAAGCTAATATATGTTTCTTTTGTTTATTGCTTAGAGGAAAAATAAAACAGTACTTTGAAAAAAATTAGAAGTGTAAGTCCTTTTTCTATGTAATGTTAGTAACCAAAACATAATTAAGACTAGCCCCGAATGAGGGAATTCCCCCCTACTAGGACACTATCCACCCACATGTAGCTTTCCTAAAGCATCGAATCCTGGGAAGATCATCTTCCCTATATTCCCTTTTAGGTATGGAGGCACAATTTCCTGTCACATGAGTGGAAACAGTGCTTGTAAAGGGCATTATTTATGCACTGTCAGATCGAGTTCTTGAGAAATAATGTCATTGGAAATTACTGTTCAATTGGCCACTCTAGTCACACAGGACTGTACTAAGAGTACTGTGAGATCACATTCTGTCTTGGAGAAGCATAGATTTGGAGCTAAAACAAACTTTACAGCTAGAACAGACCTTAGAGGCCCTTTCTGATGTAAATGAGGAAACTGAGGCTCAGAGAACTTTACTGATTGGCCCAGAAGTAGGTAGACAGCTAGGAGGAGAAGTGGATAGTGCTGGGCCTGGAAGTAGTAAGATATCTTCCTGAGTTTAGATCTAGCCTCAGACACAGACTAGCTGTGTGACCCTGGGCAAGTCATTTAACTCTTCACCTCAGTTTCCTCCTTTGTAAAAAATGGGCCAAAGAAGGAATTGGCAAAGCACTCCAGTATCTTTGCCAAGAAAACCCCAAATGGGATCACGAAGAGCCAAACAGGCATCTGAGGTGGGATTTGAACACAGTTCTTCTTGACTCCTAGTCCTAAAACCTAATGACTATACCATATTGCCTGTCATGGAGAATTAACCTTTTAAGCTGTCAGAGTTCAAGAAGCACCAGTACAGAGTGACCATTATGCTGTGAGTTCCTTGAGGGCAGAGACTGCCTTTTGCTTCTATCTGTATCCTCAGTACTTAACACAATGCCTGGCACATAGTAGGTTCTTACCAAATGTTTATTGACTGACTTCCCACAATGATAATCATATGTTTAGTACTCTGTGTAGAGTATCTCTTTAGATTCTCATAACAGCCCCGAGAGATAGATGCCATTGTCCTCATTTTATAGATAAGGAAGCTGAGACTTAGAGAGATTAAATGATGAGCTCACTATCTCACAGGAAGCAAATATAGAGGCAGGATTCAAATCCAGCTCTCACCAGCTCCAAGCCTAGTGCTATATGCATGAAGCTGTATCATTCCTATAAAAGGGTTCCTAACCTAGAAATCTTTTAATTACATGCCATAGGGACCTACTTTTTGAAGAGTCCAAGAATGCCTACAGGGAATGCTTCAATAGTTGGTGTGCCTACAGGAAGAGAAGACTAGCAATTCCTTCTCCTAGTCCATCTAGATTCTAAGATGACAATTGATTTACAATCTTACAATCTATTTTTTAAATTTTATGTTTATTTTTAGTTTACAACATTCATTTCCACAAGATTTTGAGTTACAAATTTTCTCCCCATCCTCCCCCTACCTACCACCCCAAAACAGCAATCCCACTGAATACACCCTCCTCCAATCTGCTCTCTCCTATATCCTCCCCCATCACCACCCTAACTTTCTAGTAGGGCAAGATGGATCTCCATACCCTAGTGCCTGTATATCTTATTTCCAATTTGCATGTAAAAGAAAAATAATAATAATAATAACAGTTTTTTAAACATTTGATTTTAAAACTTTTGATTCCAGATTCTTTCCCTTCTTCCCTCATTACCCACCCTTACTGGGAAGATAAGCAATTCAACATAGGCTGTACATGTGTAGTTGTGCAAAACATTTCTATAGTGGATATATTGTGAAAGACTGACTATATTTCCCTCCATCCTATCCCAATCCCCCCACTTGTTCTATTTTCTACTTTGACCCTGTTCCTTTTCAAAAGTGTGTGCTTCTTACTACCCTCCCCCCAATCTGCCCTCCCCTCCATCATCCCCCCTTTTCTTCTACTTTTCTGTAGGGTAAGACACCTAATTTACTGTGTATGTTATTCCCTCCTTAAGCCAAATTCAATGAGAATGTTTGACCTTTAGCCTTCCTGTTCTTCCCCTCCATTGTAATCATTTCCCCTTGCCTTTTCTATATGAGATAATTTACCCCATTCTGTCTCTCCATCTCCTCTAATTATATTCCTCTCTCACCTCTAATTTTATTTTTTAAATATCATCCCTTCTTATTCAATTGATCCTGTGCCCTCTGTCTATGTATACCTGCACACATATATATATCCACACTCACATATGTATTCATACGCCCATATACCCTCATATATAGACATATATATGTATACACACACACACACACACACACACACACACACACACACACATATATATATATATATATTCCCTTCAACTATCCTCATACTGAGAAAAGTTTCCTCAGTTACAATTATCATTTTTCCATGTAGACATATAAATAGTTCAACTTTGATAAGTTCCTTACGATTTCTTTTCCCTGTTTACCTTCTCATGCTTCTCTTGCTTCTTATATCTGAATGTCAAATTTTTACAATCTATTTTTTTACTTTACTGCTAACATAGGACAGTCATTCCTTTGGTGAATTTATCAAGCAACCTTGTAAAACAGGTCAGTCGGAGGCTTTAAGCAATTCAGTCCCATTCTGTGGCATGGTTTCATACAAGATCCAACACTCCTTCTTAACTCCCCAGCCTAGGCTTAAGTCTTGAGATTGTTGTTTTTCAGCCATATCTGATTCTTTGTGATTCCATGTGGGATCTCCTTAGCTGAGACACTGAAATGGTTTGTCATTTCCTCCTCCAGCTCATTTTACAGATGACGAAATTATGCTAAATGAGGTTAAGCAACTTGTCCAGGGTCACACATCTAGTAAATATCTGAGACAGGATTTGAACTCAGGAGTCCTCCTGACTCCAGGCCCAGAACTATATCTGCCATAGCGCCTAGCTGCTGCCTCTAAGCTGTGCTACCTCCCAAATAGAGTCAAAATTGGGTGGTGAGACAGGTTCTGGGCCTCTGGCTGTCCTCTGGAGTACAGAATAAAACCCAACTGCCCAAAAGTCAAAGATGACATGATGAAATGGATAGCTTCATTGACAAAACAGCTACTTCCTACTTCCTACTGTAACTTAAAAAAAAAAAAACAACCAAAAACCCACAACTAAATTCTACTGAAAGCAGAATTTGGTTTAAAAGCCTGATTTTGGAGTATTTGGGGGTCCATGGGCCAGATGGACCCTGTAGAACATTTTCCTTTCCATTTCCCCTGCCTTGCAAAACCTTAATAGAATTAAAGGGGGGAAAATGGTGCTGCTTTTGATGTGGGGCCAGTGGGGATCTAGACCAAATTTGATTGACTTATACCGGAGACATGTCACAGATGCAGCAGAAGATCCTCAACGCCTGTCAGTGGTTGTACCATGCTTTGGGAACCTCTGGTTGGGTCAGTACAAGACGAGCTTAGAGAGTTTCTGTAGATGACTCCCAGGTTCTATTGGCTTCTGCAGGATGCTTACTTTCTTTTTTTGCCGTGGCTGGGTCTTTGCCCCAGGACCTACAGAGCTAGTCACCTGTCTAGTTTTGAATCATAGAATTTTAGACCTTAAGTGCCAGAAGGGACACAAGAGATTAACTAATCCAATCTTTCCATTTTATAAAGAAACTGAGACCCAAAGAGGTAAGAAAAACTTGTTCAAGGTCCCAAAGCTAATTGATGGACTATATGATAGCACAGTGGATAGAACACTGGTCCTGGAGTCAGGAAGACTCAGCTTCCTGATTTCAAATCTGGCCTCAGACACTTACTAGCTGTGTTACCTTGAGCAAGTCACTTAACCCTGTTTCCCTCAGTTTCCTCATCTGTCAAAAGATCTGGAGAAGGAAACAGCAAAGCACTTTAATCTCTTTGACTAAGGAAACCCAGTCAGACATGACTGAAATGATTGAGCATCAAAGAGACAGAATGTGATCCCACCACTTTCTCAGTACAATGTCATGTGCCTCAGTTTCCTTATCTGTAAAATGAGGGAGGTTGAACTTATGACTTTCTGTTCTAAATCTATTTGACCCTGTCGATGATTCTTTGATCTTGTCTCCTTCCCCCCGGCAGTGTTAGGAGAACACTGATTAGTTAAGGGAAATGGAAATGTAGTTTCTGTTAAGATTCAAGAGCTTTGAATGAAAAGTATGATATTAAAACCATTACATATTTAGCAGGTGGGAAGAATTGTTTTTCAAGCCAGACCTGTGCTTTCCTTGCTTTGGGGAACTCCTAGTGAGGAAGCTCCTTCTACCTGTGCAGATCCCTCTACCAGTTGGCAGCAAGGTACCACAGTGGAGAGAGCTAGACCTGGAGTCTGGAAAACTTGAATTCAAATCTAGCTTCAGACACTTACTATCTGTGACTCCGGGCAAGTCACCTAACTGCTTTCTGCCTCAGTTTCCTCATTTGTAAGATGGGGATAACAATAGCACCTACCTTCCAGGGTTGTTGTGAGGATCAAATGAGGTAATATTTGTAAACTGCATTGCAAATCTTGAAGCACTATGTAACTGTTAGCTGTAACATTATTATAATTCTTATTTTTTGTAACTGTTCGGCAACTGATAGCTTCAGAGACTTGTTGTAGGGGCACTGAAAAACTAAGTGATTTGCCTGAGGTCATGATGTCCATATATTTCAGAGGCCCCTTAGGATCCTCAGAACATCTATCAGTATACTTAACAAGCTGCATTGCTTTTCATGGCAGAACTTAGAGATCCAGTTTTGCCCTGATTTCTCCCCAAAGAACAGGTCCCTCTTGACCCTACAAAGATATCAGTCTTGGGAATGAGCCAGTGGAAATGCAATGGGTTGACTTTTTGTCATTGAATCTTACATTTTTCACCATTAGAACCTATACAAAGATTTTAATCTTTTGAGATTTTCAGATATGTCCATTCTTTAGTCAATCAACAAGCATTAATTAAGTTCCTGATGCATACGAGGCAATGATCTAGATGCTGGGGATACAAAGATCTTCCTTTAACTATAAATCCAATCTAAAAATCATTCATTAAGCACCTACTATGTGCATGATACTGTGTAGGATAGCAAAGACATAGAAATCTTCCCTCAATAAATTAATGTTTAATGTGGGTAGAGGAAAGAAACATGTAAACAGAAAAATATCTGGTTCTCACCAAATTGGCCTAGTTGCAGATCTCCAGCTGTGACTCTCCATCTCCCTGCACCAGGCAGTATGCCAGGCCCACAATGCTGCCCTTCCTCACCTTCACCGATAGGAATTCCTAACCTTTTCATGACTCAGATCAAGTGCTCCCTCTTATAAGTTTTAAGCTGCTTAAAGATGCACTAAGACTTTGGGGACATCCTATATTTTGTATTTACTTTAGGATGTCAGGTCTAGACCTGAAAAGGATTTCTGAGCTCATATAATTCAGCGCCCTCAAGGAGATGATGCAATGAATAGAGAGCACTGGGCCTAGAGACAAGAAGACCTGAATTCAAATCCAGCCTCAGACAATTACTGGCTGTATCACCTTGGGCAAGTTACTCAACCCCTATTTGCTTCAGTTTCCCCAGCTGTAAAATGTGTATCATGATAACATCTGCCTCATAGGGTTGTTGTGAGGATCAAATTAGATAAGTAATTTGTAAAGTGCCCAGCATATGGTAGGATCTTAATAAAAGTTTGTTCCTTCCCTCATCTTTTTTTACAGATAAGACAACTGAGACTCAGGAAGGAAGTGACTTGCCCAAAGTTATGAAAATAAGCACCAGAGATGGGATTATCTAAGTAAGTATTGCTTTTTCCTAAATCCCAATATAAATCCCTTTAAGGCAGAGATTAGTTCTTTTTTGCCTTGGTTCTCTAGAATGTCTGGCAAATAGTAGGTGTTTAATAAAAGCTTGTTGAATTGACTATCAATTCAATTGAAGATCATGAAAATTTGGTGGAGGGTAAAAGAGGAAACTAACATCTACATTTCTTTATCTTCTTGGAGTTCTCCATGTTGACAAAAGTCTCAGGATGAAATGACCATATGTCATACATACTATTAGTACAGCCAGGGATGGGCTAGATATAGCTTAAAAGGCTAGCTGAGAGGCCACTGTTAAATTTTCAGGTCAAATATTTACACCTCAGAAATCAGCAAATGCTCCAGGTGGAGCAAATTGACTTACTATAGTGCTGAACTTCCTAAATTTAAGAAAGTGTTAATAATGCAGATTAACCTTAACAATGAAGTTATTAATAATGGAGAAAATGTTAGTAATGCAGATTAAATTTAAAAGTGTATCATGGATACATTCTTTTCTCCAGGGGAGCTGGTTTGTTAAATATTTAGTAGTACAACCCTGAGTGCAATTGGCATAGGTGTGCCTAGAAGGCACATATTTCTTCAGAGGCAAAGGGAGGTAGAATGGTATTGTTGTTGTTAAGTTATTTCAGTCATGTCCAACTCTTTGTGACCCCATTTGGAATTTTCTTGGCAAAAATTCTGGAGGGGTTGCCCATTTCCTTCTCTAGCTCATTTTCCAGAGGAGGCAAGTCGTGGACTCTAGGTCCATTATAGGACACGATACGGTATGTTAACTTGAAATTCATGATACTTGCAATAGAGAGGTATAGACCAGAAACACTCAGACCCTTGTGCTGTACAGAGCAGTGATTATAATCATCTCCAAAAGTTGCCAAGTCAAGACATGGCAGCAATTAAGAAACCATTTTAAAGGGAGTATATAGACAGCTTTTTAATGTGTTCTCATACACATCCCATGCTATTTTCAGTCTATATTGTTTTCTGTGTTCTCTTATAAATTAACATCTGCAGTCAGTTTTTTATTTGCTTATTATTAATCACAAAATATAGACTATACAATGAACAATGTTCTTGAGAGACAATCCTCTCTTATAATAGTAACCATTGTTTTAAAAAAATTATATTACAACTCTTTACCGTCACGCAGATGTAGACTTGGAAGCAAATCTGTGATGAGATTTGAAAATGGATTGCCAAGTGGGATTTTGTGGCATTTGCTTCCTGTTTTAGCCATAGTCCCAAAATGAAAGCACAAAAAAAGAATTTTTTTTTTTCAATTGAGCCTAGGAGTATCCAGAGAAAGATAGCAAGCTTAGTATGGCCTAATTCAGTCTGGTTCTGTTGATCTTCTCATCTTCCTGCAAAAACCTCTGAGAGTAGTAGTAGGAGCTGGCCCACTGGGGACCCAACTGAAACTGTCCAGTTGGGCAACACATCTTCCTTCCTTCTTTCCTTCCTTCCTTCCTTCCTTCCTTCCTTCCTTCCTTCCTTCCTTCCTTCCTTCCTTCCTTCCTTCCTTCCTTTCTTCCTTCTTTCCTTCCTTCTTTCCTTCCTCCCTTCCTTCTTTCCTTCCTCCCTCCTTCCCTCCCTCCCTTATGGGCTAGATTTCTTTCTTAAGGACCATACCTTAAATGCAAATCACTTGGCTCTCATTGTTTGGACAGAGTGAATATAAATAGCAATTGTTTCTGTTTTGGTCAGAAAACCTGATAGTCTTCTCCTTCCAGACTGATTTTTTTAAAAACTAGGTGAAAGAGGTCATTTTCTGCTTCATTTCTTACCTAGCCTTAATTACCAAATGGGCATTGTCTCAGACAAACCTATTAAAGACCTTAGCTTTAAAAGGCCAAAGTCCCTCACAGCATCCAGGGCCATCTCCAGTCACCCTGATCTATATCTTGCCACTGGATCCAGATGGCTCTGGAGGAGAAAGTGAGACTGGTGACTTTGCACAGCCCTCCCTCACTTAAATGCAATTCTTTTGCGTGTCATGGCATCACCTCCATGATGTCATAGTCTTCTTTGAGAAAAAAGGACAAACAACTACAACAACAACATCAACAACCTCATCTTCCTGGGTCATTAATCCTGGTCCAACTAAATTACCTCGTTACATCATCTCTTCAGTGGGCCTGTGCTAGCCTCCTTAACAACCCAAGTGATTTTGTTGCTGCCAGGACCTATTTGCAGGGTTCTCCGTGGATGTTGGCATCTACTCTTCAGAGAGCAGTAGAAATAAGGATGATTTTTCACAAGATGATCCTGAAATTGTAATGTAGCCCTTTAAAACACATTTAGTCAGGAATTTACAACTGAATTGCCTAGGATTGCTCCTGGGCTTTAATACAATCATCCTCTATTACTTTAAGGCTGCTTAAACAGCCAACTGCTCCAGCTTCTATTGAGTTCAAATAACCCAGGCCACCTGAGTTAAGTCTGAATTCATGGTATTTGGGTTTCAAGAGTTCTTTTAAACGTTGTTCCCAAAGGTCTCATACATATAACCATATTTATGCTATTATTTTTATGGAAATCAAAAAATGAAATCAAAGTGGGTGCCCACTAAGTGGGGAATTTCTGAACAAATCTAGTTAAGAAAAAACTACTTCATTTGTTGTCATTGCAAAAAAACTGGAAACAAAGTAGATGTCCTTTAGACTGAAGAAAAACTAACTTTTGGCATGTGGACATAATGGAAGATTATTGAACTATACTAAACAACAATATGAAGAATTCAGAGAAATGTGGTAAGACTTACATGAACTGATGCAAAGTGATGAAAGCAGAACCAAGAAATTATATATACAGTATTTGCAACAATTTAAATGGAATGAACACAAACATCAAACTAAATGCTGTGTAATTATGATGTTCCAACTTGACCCCAGAAGATATTATTTTTTTTAATGCACATTCCTCCTTTCATTGCAAAAGCAAAGAACTAGAGTGTATAATGATGACTGTCCAAGGCAGTTGCTATGCTGTTTGGTTTTGCTGAGCTTTTTTTGTCCTCTTTCTTTCTCAATCTTTGTTGTATGGGACAGCTCATTGTATGGAGGAGAGAGACAAAAAGGAATCTATTTTTTTAAAATGACAAACTCCTTGAGGTTAGGGTCTATTTTCATTTCTGACTTTTATATCCCCAGTGGTTAACACAGTACTTGGCAGAAGTCATTTAATAAATGATCAGTTGAATTTAACTGGACTGTTTATGAATATAATGAAATAGGATTATGCCATTAGAAACAATGAATGTAAAGAATTATGAGGAATTTGGAAAATTTGTATGAATTGATGCAATATGAACTATCTGAACCAATAAATCAACTAATCATCTTGGAAGGATGTCATCCTTATGGATCAAGTAATGGAAAGGAAAAAAATGCTAAAATATAGCCCAACTCAAACCAATTGCCAAATTCAACTCCAAGGCGATGATAATAAAATAAAGCCCTCCTCTTAGGGGATAGGTGGTGAATTATAGGTGCAGAATGAGGTATATATTATCCAAATGACCAATATATCGACTTGTTTTACTTAACTCCAATTCTTTGTCACAAGGGAGGTTTGACTGGCAGAGAAAATGGTTATGGGGATGTAATATCATTGAGAAAAGAGGGCACCGATGAAACATTTTTCTTAAAAAATGAAAGCTATTTCTATTTCCTTGGAAATTATCTCTCCAACCAAAGTGAGGCAGAAGGTTGGAATAACTCATCAGAAAATTTGACAAGGCAGGGGTGCCTAATTGTATTTGGCTTGAAATTGCCTCGAATTTATATTAAAATTAAAGATCTGGTCTCATTTTGCCTCTCAGTGAAGCACAGTCACTCACATTCCTGTGTCTTTCAAAGGGTGGGCTCCCTTTTCTGGGCTGTGGGCACAGCTAGAGAGATGTCACAAGATGAAAACTGTCATGCCCGAAGAACCACCACATCTCCAGGAGGTTGGCAAGGAAAAGCAGTGAAGGCGGCATGAAGTCTAAATTCAACCATCACTGTCATGAAATCATTGGGAAGCCCACTGGCTGGAAAGGATGTGCTCTCTTTTATACCAACCACAAAGAAGCAACTTGTTAAGGCCACTTCCGCACTCACAAGGCAAGTGGCAGATGGATTGGGCCAGCATGGCTGGCGGCTGTTGTCTGGACCACTAATGGAGACTTGATTTAGTTTGTGGGACTAGTCTGTTTTCAGCATTGCTCTGTAAAAATAGTCCACACGAATTGCTTGGCCTAGCTCTAGATCGGAAGAGCTATGAATCTGGAACTGCCATTTTCTGCAGGGATCCTAGGACTGCAATTTCCAGGGACTTGTGAATGTATACCTCACTAGGCCAGGGCCCTGGAGCCTTTGGTAACACAAACACAACCCAAAGCAGAAAAGATCCAAGTAGGCATTTGGTTTCAGGAGTTTCAGAAGGCCCAGTGAAAGAAATGGTTTGTTTTTGTTTTCATTTTGAAATCGGTGAGGTTTGAAGGGAGAGTGGGTGCCTGAGTCCTGAGATTTACACTGTATTTAATCTTTTGGTAGCTCCTGGTCTCAGGAGGTGACCTAATTCACAAGCAAAGTTGGTCTCCCTGAACACCCCCTTCCTGTGTTACCCCCCAAAAGAAACTGCCTTCTATCCCAGACAACTCATTCTTTCCAAAGGTTTTGTGGCTGACCTCAGCTCCACAGACAAGTGTAGGCTTAAATAAGATAATAGCTTTCTAAGGCCTTACAGCCCCCACCCCCCTCCACCCCTCCTTGTAGAAAATCTTCCTGAACTGGGAAAGGAACACAGAACCTTCATTCAGAGAGACCACACCTGAAGGCACAGCCCTAATTGGTTGTTTTATTTGCCCTGATAGGAAAGCTCTATTAATTGCATCAAACCCAAGCTGGGCGGAGCAACTTGGGAAAAGCACACAGCCCATAGCTGGTTCCACTGAACCACTGCACATTCAGTTAATCTAAGGCACATTTTTATGGAAACCTCAAGTTATAACCAACATCTGGTGGCAGATCATTATATGAAGACCCTAAATTGAACCAGTTACAGAGCTGGAAGCGGATCTATCATGCTCTGGAAAACTTTTCTTTCGCTGGTGGGTTTTAACAAGTGTAGAAAGGAAATAAAATTCAGAAAGCATAAACTGTTTTACATTTTCTCATTGAACTCTGATAGGAGTGGATGCCCTCCAAAGTAAAGGAATACTGGCCAAGTAGAAGGAAAGATGGAGACAGACATAAAAGAGAATTTGGGAAAAAATGCTTCTGTTATTGCAATTAATATTTCCTGATTTTAAATGTAAAGAGCTTAAAACCCAAGTATGTGTCATATAGATCATATATATATATATATATATATATATATATATTATATGTGTGTGTGTATATAAGCTAAGTGGTTTTAAAAGTTATTGTGGTATTCTTGTTAGAGTACCCTCAGGTCCTATGATGCCCTTATGGCTGCTCAGCTCCCAGGAATGTAAGTACACACACAAGTCTTTGTGCGTTCAAGTCAGGGAGATACGTCTTCTTCAAGTCTTCCTTCAGACATGTTCTAGCATTGTGAACCTGAACAAATTACTTCATTTCCTGGTGTCCCAGGCAAATCTCTAAAGCTTGTAAATTACAGAAGGCTGCTGATCTCTACCAATGCAGGGGGTTTCCACACTGGGAGTTCTCTACAGAAGAGGAAATCATACATCCAAGGTAATACACGTGTATACACACATAGTTATGCATACACACATGCATGTGCGCACACATATGTATACACACATATACATTTGTCCAAAACTGTTAGTAGAGTTTTACTTCTGGGATACCCTGTGTGTATTATATATTTTATATTTCTGTACATTACACTAATTTAGACACGACATGTGTGTGTCTAATCGAAGGGAGAAAACTCTCCCTTCTGCATCGTGACTCTCTCCACATGCATATATGGAAATGTGCATGTACATGTGCACATGCATGCACATATACATGCATGTATGAACAAATATATGTATGCACACATTTGTTCAGAAGTGTTCATACAGTTTTTCTTCTAGGATGCCCTGTGTGTGCATATTATATACTTTACATGACTATATATTACACTAATTTATATGTGTCATGTGGGGGGTCTAGAAGGGAGAAAACTCTCCTCTCTGCATAGTGACTATATATAGATGTACACATGCATGTAAATGTGTATACATGCGGATACAGAACCTAGATATATGTATATATTAACACATAGGTGTATTATATAAGATGCATGTACCTACAATCTACTAAAGGTTCATACCCACATATATTCCTTACATGTATGGGCTTTGAGGCCTCTGAGTGTTTGCTCTGGGGTCCTGGGGGTGTGATGGTTGGTGACATCACCAAGTCACCCTCCCAAGCATGGCAGATCCTTCCTCTTTCCTCAGCAGGGATCATGCAGGATGAGTAGTTTTTTCCCTTCAGTTAGGACTGCCCCTCCCCCATGAATACATGACTTTGTGTCACTAGAAGTCAGTAAAATAGAGCTGAAGTGATCAATTGGAAAGAGCCCTTACTTTGGAGTCTCAGTATGTGGGTTCAGGTTCTGCCTTCATCATTTACCAGCAGTCTGACAGTGGGCAAGTCAATGAACTCCTCTGAACCTTGGTTTGCCTGGCTATGAAAAGATGCCTCGTGTCTCCCAGGATTATTGTGAGGAAAGGGCCCTGTCCATTGTAAACCATCACATGACTTTAAATCGTAGAGATTTGTCTGGGACACTGAGGGTTAAGGACCCTCCCGGGGTGACCCAGCCAGAATGTGTCAGAGGAGTGTCTTGGTCTCCAGGGTTGACCCTCCATTTACTGTTACATAATCTGATCTCCAGGCAGCTCGGACCTCGAAGTACTCCGTTTACAAATGAATGCCACTTACAAGTAGCCTGCCTGAGGCTCCTGCCTAATTCTGTTCTCTTCCCACCACCAAAACCTCTTACTGTTTCTGTTCTGGGACAGACTGTGGAAAAAGCCACACCCTGAAATTTGTAGCTTTTCTAGAAACCTGGGAGTCAGAAGTAGAAAAAGAGAAAGCTAAAAGCTGTGAAAGATAGAAAGTGTTTAGGGGATTGAAACTTTCAGGCAAAGCCCAGATTGCCTGGCAATGAGTGCCACCCCATCCTACCCATCCTCTTGTAGGCTCCCCATACACTGCCTGGAAAGTTTTACTTCATCTCACTTGACTAAAGGTTATACTAAATGACCTTTAAGGCCCCTTCTGATTCCAAAATTCTAGAATTCTAGGCTTTGGAATACTGCTTGAAATGTGATCAGTGCTTCATTTGGGCCAACAGGAATATTGTTTAAAAACAAAAGGAAATATGTATATCCTGTATCTGAACCCTTACTGTTTCAAGGAGGGAAGGAGGAGGAGAGGGATAAAATTGTAATCAAATAAATAATAATATATAATTATAATATATTACAATTATTCAATAACAACATTAATAAATAAATAAAAGATAAAATAATAAACTTTTAAAACCCCCACAAATATTAAAATATTGTTTTAACACATAATTGGAGAAAAATAAAATATATTGAATCATAAAAAGTGAAAATACCTTTGGGAAAGTTAAGTATCTATCAAAATTTCACAGACTGGTTTCCCTTTAACATCAATCGACATGGTATGAGGGCACATATGGTGGCAGAGGGTGGAGTGCTCAGAACCTGCAGGGATCAATCCTTGGATGGAGTGCTCAGCCAGGCACCTCCCTCAGCTGGGGTGCTGGGTTTAATGCTTCTCTTCCTCCAAGCAGACTTTCACTGAGGGTGGGAGAGTTTTGACTAAGGGGAGAGAAGGAAAGTAATTCTAAAGAATGGAAGCTTTAGGGGAGGGAGGCAGAGTGAAGGTCTGGATGGGTGTCTGTGATGAGGACATGGCATCATAAATTTAGAGCTGGAAGGGACCTTAGAGTCTGACTTTTTCATTTTACATGAGAAGAAACTGGAACACAGAAAATTTAAAGAGCTTCCCCAGGGCCACACAGATTGTAAGTTTCTGAGACAGGATTTGAGTTCAGGTTTTCCCAACTACAGAGCCCATGATCTACTCACATCATTCTCTCTCTGACTCTCTCACTCTCTGTTTCCTCTTTTCTCTCTCCCTCCTTGAAAATTAACCATGTCAAGTGTACGTTCTAGAAGCTAGAATACTGTATTTTCTTTTTTTCCTTTTGGAGGGGTAATTGGGGTTAAGTGACTTGCCCAAGGTCACATGGCTAGTAAGTGTTAAGTGTCCGAGGCAGGATGTGAACTCAGGTCCTCCTGACTCCAGGGGCAGTGCTCTATTCACTGCACCACCTAGCCATCCCCTAAAATACCGAATTTTCAATATAATTATAAGAGCTCATATTTATACAGCACCTTGCATAGATTATCTCATTTGGTCCTCACAACAACCCTGAGATAGGTGCCACTATTATCCCCATTTTACAGATAAAACTGAGACTGAGAGCTATTAAGTGATTTACCCAGGGTCACACAGCTAGTAGGTGTCCAGGCAGTATTTGAACCCAAGACTTCCTGATTCTATGTCCAATGGTCTATTCATTATGCCATAATACCTCTTATGCAAGAGCAGGAGTGATCTGGATATATATTATTGCAATATCATTAAAATAAGACTTTGGAGAGTCACTCTTCTGGGAGCACACCAGTGATGAGTTATTATTATTATTATTATTATTATTTTTTTGCTTTTTGGAGAGCAATTGTGTTTAAGTAACTGAGGCCGGATCCGAACTCAGGTCCTTCTGACTCCAGGGCCAATGCTCTACTCACTGCGCCACCTACTGGCCCCAGAGTGATGAGTTATTAAAAGGTAAATTGAGAATTTAGTAGAACCAATAACCTGGGGCCTGAAGGGTGTGAACATTCATTGGATTGGGGACATGTCCATCATCTCAGCAGTGCCAATGAACTACTGAGAATACTCAAGCCAGGAGGTCCATAGTTAGGATATACATTTTTTTAAAAAGAGAAAAAATAGACAGTCAACTTTTTTTTTTAGGTGGGGGACGGGGCGGCTATGTCAGAGGGTAGCCGTAGTTAGAGTCAACGAGTTATTACTGATGATCACTAACAGGCCTAGATGCTACTTAGAGGTCTTGTTTCACCTACGCTGTCACCACAATCAGGAAGGCAAGACAATCGGTCCCTGGAAGGAAAGTAGAAGCTGCTGTCAATCACTTTGATGAGGACAAAATGGGCTCCCTCCTCCTCTCAGACTGTCCTTGCTGGCAAAACGCAGGCCTCTGGGCCATGATTTCTAAACTGACCCTCTAGAGTTTTTATGTTGTAGAACTGACTATCTTTGGGAAAGAGAATCTGCCTCTGCTGTGGCAAAGCAGGATGTCTCTGGGGGTCAGATTACCTGTGTCCTTAAGGACTGTACTGCAAACTATCTGAGGTTTTTATTTTAAATGTATATGTGTATGTGTGTGTATGTATGTATATAGGTGCTTGTATATGTGTATGCATGTGTGTACAAGCGCACACATCACAACACACATGTATATTTGTATGCACATGCATGTATCTGTATATATACACGTATACATATCTCTGCATGTATGTAGATATGTGTGAACACACAAAACATGTGCATATGATATGTGTGTACATGCGCATGTCTGTATATGCACATGGACATACACCAAAGGACTGAAGAGTAATTGAGGATCCATCACAATGTCAGCAATAAAGGCATCCTTGAGCCCTTCCATATTTTCTTAGATGTTTTTGTACAGACATTTTATAGGCTTGCAGTTAGAAGTTATTTTCAGCCTTAATAATGAGTCAGTGAGTATACTCCAGGCAAATTATTGGAGATACAGAGGCAAAAATAAGCCTCTAGTGATAGGGGACTGGGTGGGGGAGGGGGAAGCCCTGAACCCTCTGTCCTCAGTCTCCCACAACAGCAGCTACACCTCAGTGAGATAAATCAAGTCAAATCAGCAAGCATTTTAAGTGCCTACTCTACATACTGAATGAAAAGAAAAACAATCCCTGTCCTCAAGGGGCTCACAATCTAACAGAGGAGAGAACATGCAAATAACTGTGTACAAAAAAGCTATAGACAGAAGCTGAATAAGGCTTCCCAAGGGGGCTGGGTGTGTTGGTAACACAAACACCTCGAGATGACAGGCTTGGACAGGAATGGGGAGCCTGTGGCCTCAATGCCTCTAGGTCCTCAGGTGCAGCCCTTTGACTGAATCCAAATTTCACAGAAATTTTATATTTTATTTAATAATTTATTTAATTTTTAATAATAACTTAATAAAAGGACAATAATAATGTTAGTTATTATTATAATATTATCTATTAAAGCAGTGTGCCATAGGAAAGCTTGCTCCAGTCTCCAAGCAATCAGCTTACAAATGACCTCTAAGAGTTCAATCTATTGATAAATTAGGGACTTCCTGTACCACTTAATATGTAAATTATATATATTTATAAACTCATGTTTATATCCATATATTTGTTGTTTATATCTGTATATTACATATAAAGGCCAACTATATTGGCTCCTTAGAAGTTTATTTTAAAAACCACCTTATCACAAGATGATTCCTAAGAGAAATAGTTCTGTCTTTCACTCAGTCAACAGGCATTTATTAATCTCTTTAAAAATCCAGTGCTATTGAAGAAAATATTCCCATCCCAATAAGGTTCATTTTTTAAAATATCTCCAAATGTCCCATAGCTTGTCCCCTTTGGCTTGGCTGGCCATAATGAGTTTATGTGTCCAAATACATATTCTTTGATGCTTTAATTAATGCTTGTGGCTGAATTATGAAAGAAAGAAAATATTTGAGTAAGTTTATATGAATGAGTCATATGATTTCCCCTCAACCAAACCCACAACACACAGCTCTCTGGACTGGAGGACAGCTGTTTGCTTCTTTCAAGACACTCAGACCAGGGCTTTAATAGCGAATTTAAAACCACTAGGTCTTTACTGACCAGCACAGCAGCGAAGAAGAAGAAGAAGGAGGAGGAGGAGGAGGAGGAGGAGGAGGAGAAACAAATTCAGAGATTCTGGGAGGTGCTGTTAAGCTACAATATTGTCTTTTAAAATTGTAACATTAGAGTGAATGTTATGGCATCTCTTTTATCAACAGAAAGAAATCTTGTGGGAATGAATAGAAAATTGTAAAGACCAGTCGGATGGTCTGTGGTTCGATGAATTAGGTTTCTTCTACTTTGCAACAAATGTAAAAAAAAACATTAGTCTTGTTAGCACACAAGAGCTTTTTACCCTCTTCCCTCACCTTAAAACTTTTAGGCCTCTTTCTAATTACACAGTCCAAATATCACCTATTCTAATATATTGGGGCATTTTGTAAAGACCTTGTGAGTGAGTTTTGTTTTTCTGTTACTTTCCATTCTTTTATCATAAAATTTTGTTCTTTAACTATGATTTTCTTGTTCCATTTTATCTACTGTAGCAACCTGTGATGAAATGCAGAGTAGAGTGGGTAGTAGTAAATAAAGACTTGCCCCTGAGGCCTTTTCTTCTCAGACTAAGAACCTTCAGTCCGGGAAGTTTTATCCCAGCCTTGTACTGAATTTCTAGGTACATAGTTACCAGCTTTTCTTTCCATCTCTCTGGCCTCCAATTTTTATAGTCTAAAGTATAGGTGTTGAACATGGGGCCTGTTGGCCAAAACACTCCCAAGTGGGGAGTGGGGAGACCCAAGCAGATTAAAACATAATTGGAAATTATCCAACAAAATAAAACTACAGTAGAAGATAGATGTTTATAGGTGATCTTCTAAGAAAATGACCAGGGATTCTTATGTATGGTCCCCTGTTTCTAATTGAGTTTGATACCACTTGTCTAAAGGCACACTTAGAAATTACCTTCAAATCTATTTAGTATAATCAAGGAATTGGGGAGAGAGGAGACTACAAATTACAAAATATTTCTATGTAGCTCCATTTTCTGATATAAGGCAGCATATTCTCCTCCAGAGATGTAGTTGGTCAGACTGTTCCAGATGGCCATTAGTTCTTCACTGGCTTCCTCCTGGCATCTGCATCTCTATCATCTTCACATAGATTCAATTTCTTGGACTTTCCAGCTCTAGCAGACAGCGTTTGCCACCTTGACTTTCTCCATGAGGTCTTTCTCCTGGCTCTCATGTGTGGCACTGTCACCATCAACATCTCTGAGGGTTATAAAGCAAGCTTCTCAACTCCTCTCACTTCCTGATGTTAGCTGGCTACTCTCCCAGATAGAATGACTTTTCTGTTGACAAGGTAGCATCTCAACAGCACCCCTTCCGCCAAAGGATTCAGCAGAGCTGAGATATAGTCTGTTGGTTAGAACAGAAATATTCAGTTTGTTTTGAGCCACTGTCTAAAGAAAGAATATTCCTCTGTGGAGAAATCTCATAAGAGGTAAAATGTGGGGAACAGGGAGGAGCTCAGAAGTCCTGATTGCCAGTGGGAAGAGAAACTAGAACAGAAGTTAACCTGAGTGTGGACTGCTGCTGTATAAGTTATCCCTTCCACATTGCCACTTTCCACATCACAGTTTTGAAATATTGTGGATTGGCATAAGGAATCAAATGGGAATTTTGGGGGAGTTTGGGGAAGTCTCAGATGACACAAAGCCCATGACCAAATACTTAACCCAAATTTTACAATAAAATACTGTAAACGCCCACAAAAAGAAAAAGAAAAAATCCAGACTTCTTCTCTAGCACAAAGGCAGGGCCAAAACATTTTACACAGATTTTCCAGATTGCAGGGGCACTGTACCTCAGAGGAATAACTGAACCTACATTGACCAGCCACAACTGAGACAAAGCCTGAGCCTGAGACAGGAAGCCTGCCTGGATAGATTGGTTGCTGCTGAACTTTCCATAGGAAGAATTGATAACAGATATATGATTTACCTGTCCTTTCTCTCCCCTTCTTCCCCTCCCCACCAGGAGAGCATGTGTCTAGTCTAAAACTCACATGTACTTAAATTTGTTTATGTTTCTGCTCAATTATTATTGAAAGATAGTCTAATAATAAAATGTGGTCAATAATCACAGCTTCTAGTTTTTATGTGTGTCATTACTTGGAAGGGGATGCCAAATGGAGGGGAAGTGATTGGCATGTTACAGAGAGAAAAGAATTATAAAAGAAATAGATTCTCGGTCTGAGTTTGCCAGAGACATTCCTGACTGGGGGCTCTGGAGCTAGATGGAAAATAATCATTATTTATTTACAGATGCACCCCTTGTCTTAAAACCCATTGGTATGGGACTCTCTCCTTTTTTGGTGGAGATAAAGATTGTGGCCTGAATGAGGGGGCAAGGTAGAGGTGGCAAGAGGCAAGAGCTTCAGTATTTGTTAATCCCCCCACTCTGGGGATTTTTCAAGTGGAAACCCTCTTCAGGATTCTCCAAACAAGAGTCTTCTTCAAGCTTCAAGAGAGAAGATGGAAGAAGCCAACCCCACATCAGATTTCTAAAGGAAGAGACTCTTGGAAGACATGAAAGGAGCAATTAACCACTATCATGTCCCTACTCCCAGTTTGCTGCTCTAGAGACTTAAGGGAGTTTTCTCCTAGCTTAAGAACAAGGCCTTTTCTTGGTTGAATTGTGTTACCTTGATCCCAATGGGAGAGTTCTTTCATTCTGTGTTGTTTAGTATATATTTCCCTATATATACTTTCTCTGATTTGTTTTGCTACTGACTTGGATAAATTTATTTTTTGCCCTTTTCTATGTGTATTTGTTGTGGAAATGGAATTAGGTGGGTAGATATATCAAGTTTTGGATATAGAACTTGGGGTCCTCTTTCCTCCCCAAATGACAAAATGATCAAAGGTTAGATGAAGCCAGATTATATCTCCTAGACTAATATCATTTAAGGGAGAAGATAGATATATTTCTAGCATACCCCTCCTCTCTGAGGAAAACAGAATGGCCACTGGCCCCAAACGCCTACTTCTCCTGGAACGAATGGAAGTCTCCCTTGGAGAAGGATGGGAGGAAAAGAGGCTGAAGAGGTCTATTCCACCTCCCTTTGAGCCACACACAGGGATAGCATCCTAATCACAGGTGGGGCCCTCCACTCAGTCCCTACATGTACATTCCATAAATTCCCAAAGCAGAATAAAAGTGTGAATCCAATTTTCCCCTAGGCAAAAAAATGAACTCAGAAGTAATTTCTGTTTGGTGGAGGGTTGGATGAGATGTTGTAATAGCTCTATGGACTTCCCAGTAGTTCTCCTCTGCATATTCAAGACCTCCTAGTTAGAGAGGGTGGTGACTAGACAGAAAGTCCCCTCCCAATGGGAGGAGGAGACTGATTAGAAAAGGCTGCATGCACCCACATTTTAGAGGTGGGGACCAGAGGGAGAAGGGATAAGAATTCTCATCCTCTCCGACACTTAATCCACACAAACAAAAACCTAGCCCCGTGTAACCTTGGGCAAGTTACTTAACCCCAATTGCCCTAAAGGGGCGGCTAGGTGGCGCAGTGAGTAAGAGCGCCGGCCTCGGAGTTGGGATGACCCGAGATCAGATCAGGCCTCAGAAAATAAGCACCCACGCATAAATAATGACTAGCCCTGTAACCTTGAGCAAGTTACTTAACCCCAATTGCTTTAAAAAAAAAAAAAAAAAGAATTCTAGTCCTTTCCTGGAGCCAGTAAGCAGAATTGTTTTGCTTTGTACAAGTAATCCCTCATAGAAACACAGTTGTATGTGAGACATTTTTCTACATTTTTACAATCACTCAAAATATATTGGCTGAAATGCACATAACTCTAATAAAAATCTTCATCACAGAGTCTTGCCAATGAAGAAAGATGAACAGTATTGGATCATTAGGATTAAATGGAAAACTTCTAAAAACAAGGCAAAACAAAACATACACACAATGTCAAGGTGGTAATTAAGCAATATTCTATCTAATAAGTTAGAATCTCACATGGACCTCTTTTTTAAAAGTACATATATTTAAATTGATATGTTTTCTTTTTATCTTGTCTACATTTTCAAATTTATTCTCTCCCCTTCCCCTCCCAGAAAGTCACCCTTTATAACAACAAATAAAAAAGATGGGGAAATATTTTAGTAGTAATAATAATAATAGTTAACATTTATATATGAATTACTATGTGATGGGCACTGTGCTAAACACTTTACATATATTATATTATTTGATCCTTATAACAGCCCTGGGAAGTAGATACTTTTATTATCCCCATTTTATAGATGAGGAAACTGAAGCAAATAGAGGTTAAGTACCTTGCCCCAGGTCACACAGCTAGTCCACATCTGAGGCTGGACTTGAGCTCAGGTTTTCCTGACTCCAGGCTCAGTGTTCTATCCATTTCACCACCAAAATAACTAAGAAGTCTGACATCTGTAGAATTCCACAATCAGAGTCCTTCTACCTCCTCAAAGAAGGGAAAGAGATGGCTAAGCTTGGTCATTATGATTCACAAATTCAGTTTCATTTGTTTTGTTATCATTCTTTCCATTTATGTTGTTGTAATTATTGTGTATGTTGTTTTCCTGCTTCTGCTTATGTCACTGCATCAGTTCATGTGAGTCTTTCAGTGCTTGCCTATTCTCATCATTTTTATAATTTCTCATAGCAAAGAAATATTACATTATTTTTGTGTATCACAACTTCCTCAATCAAAAGACATCTAATTTTTCTAGTTCTTTGTTAGTACAAAAAAGTGCTGCTATAATTACTTTGGCATACTTAGAACTTCTCGTTTTCTCATTTACCTCCTTTGGGGACATGCTTAGCAATAGAATCTCTGGGTCAGATTTGAACAACTTTAGTCCCTTTTGGGGGGATAATTCCAAACTGATTTCCAGAATAGTTGACTTAATTCACATTTCCTCCAATAGAGCAATAATGTTGTATGTGCTTCTTACTGGGACACTTTTAATATTGCCATAAATACCAAATGAAGGAACATTATGTAATTATGTACAGTCCCCTTAGAATTATGCAATTCAGGTTTTCAAGATTACTAAGTTAGGATAGATACAAGAAAATTTAGTCTTAATGTGAGGAAGAACTTCTTAACAGACAGAGATATTCAGAAGTGGAATGGGCTAACTGACTCAAGAGGAAAGTGAGCTCCTCTTCTTGGAGCTCTTCAAGCAGAAATTCGGTGATATATTGTCAAGTTTTATGATGCTGGGAATTACTTTTATTTATATGTTGGACAAGATGGATGCTGAGGTACTTCACTTTCAAACTCTGCACTTATATGCGTTTCATGCTCCTTCATTTATTCATTTCCTTTATTCACTTATTCACTCATTGAGCATATGCTTCTTGAATATCCATCTACTCTCTGCCAGGATGAGTAGGTAACATGATGAGTTGGTTATCGAGTTGAATATTAGCTTTTGATCCCATCATTTGACTGAAGTGAATCTCCTTTCTCCAAGGTAATGAATGACTTCTTTAATAATTAAACCTCATGACTTTTTCTCAGTCCTCCTTCTCAACTTTTATGAAGCATTGGTCACTGTTCACTACTTCCTCCTCTTTCTGGGTTATTTTCCTCTCTTGATTTCTATGATACTTCTCCCTCCCGGTTCTCTTCCTACCTATCTTATTACCCCTCCTTAGTTTGCTTTTCTGGTTTATCTCCTAAGCCTCAAATGTAGGTATCTTCCAAAGTTCTATCCTGTACTTTCTTTTTCCTTTTTATAAACTTTCTTCTTTCTTAGTCTTATGAATTTAATTATCATGTCTCCACAGATTGCTGTAAAATCTGCAAATATCTCCAATCTCTCTCCCCTAAAATCCAGTTATTAGGCTATGGGCTAAAATCAGAATTTAAGATTAACAAGAAGAAAGAATAATAATAAGAAAAAATATGGTATAAAATTTGATTACTTATATAAATTACCCCCCAAATGGGAAATGGATAACAGAAAAGGCATCAACACTAGTTCTAAAAGTTGATCCAGAAGCTAAACCAATGCCAAGTAATTGTTACAATAAGACAAAAGGAGGTTGTGAAAATCTTGATCATCAAATATTTGACTAACTTGTCAAATAGAGGGAGATTACTGCCAAAGACAACACTGAGGTAGAATATAAACTCATTTATAAAATCTTACAAAGAAGAATTGGGGATGATCACAAACAATACCATTGCATAAAGTAATAAGAAACACTAGAAGGTAAAACCAGTGTAAAGAAACACACTATCCAAATGAACAAAGTCATCCCATGGGTTTTGCCAAGGATGAAATGGCAAGAGAACTTTATACTTAAAAAACAAAACAAAACAGGAAAGAGTTATAAAAGAATGAAAACACTTCAACAAACTGCTTTATCATAGTGTAATCACTATACCCAGATCCTAATATCATAGACCCTGCAGTGCTTATCAAAGAGGTAGAAATGACACAAAAGAGAGATGGGAAAAGCAGTGTTTTAGGCCACACACATGTAGAGGAGATCCATTTTGGCACTGATACAGTTGTGAGGGCTTTGAGGGACTAATATGCACAAGGTATTTGAAGGAGAGGAACATATCAAAGATGTGGGTGAGAAAACAAAGGCTTTATTAATGCCAAAGAAAGATGACTAAGAGAGTTATCAGTAACTACTGACCTGTACACCCCTTTTCCCATCTTTATGAGGACCATCTATATACAAATCGAGCGCATCTTCAGTAAAGTTATTAGTTGAGAATAAAGAGGATTTTGCAAGAGATATTCAATATTTAACAATGGACTATATCTTTAACATCTTGCAATTAGCTGAAAGATATTGAGAATATAAGGTGCCATTGTCCTTATTTTTTGTTGGTAACAAAAAAGCACTTGATTTCATTGAACAAAATACTGCTTATGGGTTCTTTTCCAGAAACATGTCTCCCTTCCATGTATCAAGATCATTGAGGGCTCCTTGGAGGATAGAATAAGACAAATAATGCTGTTCAATGTTCCTCTGATTTCAGCAAGGAGAGACATGAAACAGGGATATTTATACTTGCCAAAAGTATTCATCAATGTCATGGAGGAGATTAGGGGCAGAGTCTGCATTGAGAAGGGATTCCCCAGATCTGAAGCTCTCTAGATGCTTTGGTTTGTGGAGGACATTTGTGGAGGACTGTTGCCTTAATCTCTAAGACAATGTAGAACTTCTAGGAATCAATATGGAATCACTCAAAGGATTTTGACCTGGCCATCCATGTTGGAAAGACTAAGTAGACGAAGAATATCAGATTCCAACATGCATATGAATGGATACTCTTTAGCACTTGTCCAACAGTTACACTTATCTGGGACAGGCAGGATAGATGGACAGTGAGGTGACTCTGGAGCTGTAAAAGAGGAAGAGAGTGGGTTGGATTGCTTCAGAGAAACTGCAGAGCTCATTTATAAACCTCAAATTCCCATGAAAACCAACATTTGCCTGGTGTTTCTATATGGCAGTAAGATTTGAAACACCATGGCCTCCAAGTTCTTTAGTTCTTAATTTAGTCCTTGGTTCTGAAGCTGAACATCCTGCAGAGGTTAATGGAGAGACAAGATGGTAGGTGTGAGAAGTCTGTAAAATATAATCAATGAGAAATTAAAAAAAAAAAACAACACAAAGAAACCAGGAGAAAAGAAATGGATGACAGGAAGAAAATATGGGCTGTTCAAATTGTGAGAGCAAGAGATTGAAGGTGAACACACAGAGGGCTCCACTGGTGTCCTTGAAATTTGGGAGAAAGTGAGGAACCCTGGGTGGACCTCCATTGGTGAACTTCCAGGAGAAAATGGACACAAATCACACAGGATGGGCAGGCATGAATGGGTTGGGATGTGCATCACTGGAAGCAGTTCCTGAATTCTGTAGATCACAGATCCATTTGAGAACTGGTAATGATAGTTCTAGCATTTGCATAGCAATTAAGGTTTGCAAAGCACATGGTCCTCATAATAGACCTGGGAAGTAAGAGCTATTATTATCCTCATTTTATTGAAGAGAAATGACAAGGTTAAATAATTTGTGCAAGGTAACACATCTAACAAATGTCTGAGGTTGAATCTGAACTCAGGTCTTCCTGGCTGCAGGTCCCAGGCTCTATCCCTTGTGCCATCTAGCTGCCTCTGTAACCTTCCCTTGCAGAGATAGAAGACAGCCTCTAGTCACAGGACAGTAGCTTGAGAGCTAGAAGGGACCTTGGAGCCCATCCAGCTGATCACTTCATTGTACAGGTGAGGAAACTGAGGGCTAGCAAGATTAAGTTATTTGCCCAGAGCCACTCTGGTAGTGTCAGAGGTTTTGAACCCAGATCCTCCAACAACAAGCATTTTTCTTCTCAATGCACTACATTGTTTCTCTTTAACGTGTGTGTGTGTGTGTGTGTGTGTGTGTGTGTGTGTGTGTGTGTGTGCAGTATTCTTCTGAGCAGGGCCTAACATCTCTTTCTGAGTTGGATCTTTCACAGTGATTTATACTTAGCAGAGGCTTAGTAAATATTGGTTAAAAATGAATTATTGCATGGAATTTCCCACAGAGCTATCTTTCTGCTTAGCTGCAGGGTGCAGGGCAAGGGGAAAGCTTGGGCAGGAATGGGGACCCTGCTAACTGGCTCTGTCTCTTCCTGATGTCTGACCACTGACTGGCACACACAGCCTTCTTAAAATAATATGCTTTTCCTTTCAGCAACATGGGCTTGGCACACTCATGGTTCTCTGAGAAGCTTTTCTTTCACCAGCATGTTCCCCAGAAAGTACTTTCTCATTTATATGACCTGCTTTCAAAATACGCAAGCAGAGAACTATCTTATGTCGTCTCAGCAACACACAAGAGAGTGGGTGGGGAAAAGAGATCCTATATGGACTCCTGCATCCCCCCAGATCCTATCAGTCAGCCAGCTACAACTTTTGCTTCAAGAGACTTTCTCTTGTTAATTCTCACTTGGAAAATAATACAGTGGGAAGTATGCTAGATCGTTAAAGTCATAACCCAGGGCTTACCATTGGTAGGAACTTGGACAAGTCACTTCACTACCATGGGCCTTAGTTTCAATTTCCTCATCTGTCTAGTTAGGCAGTTGGACCAGACACTTTGGCGTTTTTTTTTCACCTTTAAATCTATAATACAAGTCACTGTATATAAGGTCTGATAACTTTCCTCAATATTGTAGAATGTAACGTGAATTCTATTAGCATCCATATTGAAGTTTCTACCTTTATAGATGTATTAATTTAGAAAGTTTGTACATTTATAAAGAAATGTATAGATATATAATCTGTTTATAATAATATAAATTTAGATTTATAGCTTCTACATTAATAAATGTTCTGTGAAAAAAAGAGAAATTAAATGTATCTATAAGCATATGAAAAAATGTTCTAAATCACTATTGATTAGAGAAATGCAAATCAAAATAACTCTGAGGTACCACATCTCACTGGTCAGATTGGCTAAGATGACAAAACAGGAAAATGATAAATGCTGGAGAGGATGTGGAAAAATTGGAACACTAATGCATTGTTGGTGGAGTTGTGAACTGATTAAACCATTATGGAGAGCAATCTGGAACTATGCCCAAAGGGCTATAAATAAGTGCATACCCTTTGACCCAGTAATACCAGTTCTAGGGTTGTATCCCAAAGAGATCATAGAAGTGGGAAAAAGGACCCGTATAAACAAAAATATTTATAGCAGCTCTTTTTGTGGTGACAGAAATCAAGGGGATGCCCATCAATTGGGGAATAGCTAAACAAGTTGTGGTATATGAATGTAATGGAATACTATTGTGCTATAAGAAATTAGGAGCAGACAGACTTCATAATAACCTGGAGAGACTGATATTGAATGAGAAAGGCAGAGCCAGAAGAAATTTGTGCACAATTACAGACACAACGTATGTGTGATGACCAACTTTGATAGACTGGGCTCCTCTCAGCAATGCAAGGTTATAAGACAACTACAAAAGACTCATGATGGAAAGAGATATCCACATCCAGAGAAAGAACTAGGGCATCTGAATGCAGATTGAAGCAAACTACCTGTTCTCTTGCTCTCTCTTCTTTTGTTTCATTTTGTTTCTTCTTTCTCATTGTTTACTCCATTGGTTATGATCCTTCTTTACAACTTAATGTTTAATGTGAAGGTATTTGTAGATCCTATATTTGATTGCATGCTGCCATGAGGGGAGGGCAGAGAGGGAGGGAGAGAAAATTTGAAACTCAAGGGATTATGGAACTGAATGTTATAACCTAAAAGGAAATAAATAAATTTAATTTAAAAAAAGAAAAAAGAAGCAGATTGTATCTTTTTTTTTAAGGTGCTAGTGCACAGTGCTAGGAAGATAGAGTCAGTAAGACTCATCTTTCAAGGTTTAAATCTGCCATCAGACACTTCCTTACTACCTGTGTGATGCCTGGACAAGTCACTTAACCCTGTTTGCCTCAGTTTCCTCACCTGCAAAATGATCTGGAAAAGGAAATAGCAAAACACTCCAGTATCTTTGCCAAGAAAACCCAATGCGGCCACAAAGAGTCAGACACAACTGAAAAAACAACATTCTATTTTTAATGAAGCAGCTTAAAAACTCCCCCTAAAGGGAAGTCAGCAATTCCTTCATAAGTCTATGTGGAAAAGTGTAACCAATCTGCATTTTTGTCTTTGTATCTCCAGCACCCAACACTGTGTCTGATACAGTGTAGGTGTTTAATAAATGCTTTTTAAAAATTGAATTGAATGTATTTTGTGGGTTTTCAAGCCAAAATCTTAAAAATTATACTTTGTATCTCACAAACTCTGCCTCCTTCACAGAGTGGAATATGAGATACTTAGAGTAAATGCACTTTGTGCAAGCAGGATTCTTGAAGCTTTTTCCTCTCCTTCAGCAGTTTTATTTCTCCTCCACTTCAGCAAGTTGGCAGGGTTCTTCACCACAGATGTCTTAACTGCTGTCAGGGATGGAGCATCTCTGGCTCCTGATTTGCTGAGAGCTGAAACCTGCCCAGCCTTCACAGAGCACTGCGGAGAAAAGGTTTCAAGGCATGTTGGCATGAAAGAGCAGCTCGGCAGGAACTGAATGCTTCACCCAGAAAGGCCTTGCAGGCCCCTGCAGAGTTGAGCTTGTACTTTCCCAGCTATTTCTGTAAGGTGGAATCTAAATTTTAAAAAGAGGGGCCTGTTAGCCCAAGCAGCAGGCTTAGAGCTGTAGCTGACAGTGCCTGCCCCCTTAACTACTCCCAATTTCTTTGGAAAAGTAGCCCAGGACTGGTTTGGGTTCATTCTTTGCTTCTTGTTGGAGTAAGGTTTGTTTTGACTTTTTTTTGTTCCTCATCCACCAACTTCAAAAATATAAGAAAATGAAAATGAACTTAAAAATTGTGTAGCCATGAACCATATTTCTCAAAATCATCCCTGAAAGCAGGGTTCCCCAAGTCACTTATCACTGGGGACTGAAGAGCACTACTGCCTATCTGGACCCCTCTCCTCTTGCACAGTGGGGAGAAGTGGGAAGGCTGGCTTGATTTCCCCCCTGATGCCTGGGAAAACTACTGAGAGTAGTCTTCTCCCTGTGACACAAAATTCTCTTGCCAAGGTGGCAGGGTCTATAAGATACAAAGTATAATATTAAAAATTTCAAATATTTTATTTTTACTTCAAGGCAACCTGGAAACCCCTAAAATACATTCAATTCCATTTTTAAAACATATTTATTAAGCACCTACAATGTACCAGACACAGTGCTGGGTACTGGGGATTATGGCCCTTCTGAGTAGAAAGGGGATAAGACCCTTCTACTCAGCTGTGAGAGATGGTATCAGCAGACCCAGTGCATTTGCATGAGGGAATGGGGTGCCAGGTAGTGAAGATGGGGCAGGAGAAGTGATGAATTGAATTGGGTGCTGGAGAATCAGGATGGCTGGGCAAACAAAAGAAGGCAATGTTCCCTCTACCTCTTAACCCAGTGGGTTGTCTGGCTTAGAGCGGTGTATTCAAGGAGGACTCTCCATGTGGTTACATGGACTGGTCCCTTGCACTATTAATGTTTACAATATGACAGCATCCTTACATGTGTGTCTGGTATGAATTAATAACCTACTTAAATATTTAATAAGGATCAGACACACTTCATTGACATTACAGCACCATTCATTTAGGAACAGGCATTGGGATACATACGTGTATACACACACACACACACACACACACACATACACACACACTCACAGGGAAACACATATATTTTAGGAGGGGAGCTGATTAGAGTGAAACTGCCAGGGGCATTCTCATTTTCCATTTGTCACTTCCACTTCCAAGAAGGGTGATGGAAGGGCTTCTCTTTACAGATTGAGACCAAAGTTTGGGTCCTGACCCTTACTGTATGTCCCTCATCTGTAATAACTCATTCAAATCCTGACTCACTCAGCCAGACATCTGGAACCCAAAAGCTGCTTCTCTACAGTGGCAAGTCTCAGTCCTGTACACACAAGGAGGGAACATTTCAGGTAGGAATTAAGTTTCAGAGTCTGATGTTGTCTCACTGAGTGCACTCAGGCTTTTCTCCTCTGATCTATTCACTCCAAGGTCAGATTTCTTTCTCAATCCCTTGTCCTTGAAGAAAACCAAATACCTTTCTGGCAGAAATAACTCTTTTTAAAGGCTGTGAAACCCTTTTTTTACAGGGATAAAGCACTGGGCCTGGAGTCTGGAAGACCTGAGTTCAAATCTGGTTCATACACACTAACTGTGTGACTCTGGGTAAGCCACTTAACCTCTCAGTGCCTTAGTTTCCTGAACTGTGAAAAAGGGATCATAACAGCATGGAGTTGTTGTGAGGATCAAATGAGATATTTGTAAAGAACTTACTTAATACAGTGCCTGGTATATAGTAGGCATTTACTAAATGCTTATTCCTTCCTTCCATTCTTCCTTGGCTCCAACTTAGGTCAAATTCCATGAGTTGTTGCCAAGCAACTCTTCCTGGAGCAGCTAGGTGGAACAGTGAATAGAGCACAGCCCTGGACTCAGGAGGACCTGAGTTCGAATGTGGCCTCAGACACTTGACACTAGCTGTGTGACCTTGGGCAAGTCACTTAACCCCAAGTGCCTTGCCAACCCCTCTGCAAAAAAAAAAAAAAAAAGAATTATAGTGCTTTCTCCCCTACACCAGACTACCTTATAAAAATAATGATCAATTTTTTCCCCAGTCCCCACTTATAATTTCATTGATATAAGGGTCTTCTGGTGGTGATACTGGCTAATAACAGAGATTCACAATTGTTCTGTCCTTTAAAGTACTAGAACATTGTCTGGGGCAGTGAGGTAAGTTACTTACCGCATAGTCATACAACAAGTTGTATTTCAAAAGTGGGACTTGAACTTAGTGTTTGAGAGCCTGACCCTCTATCATCAACTGATCCATGTTTCTTTGAGTCAAGTCAAGAAGCATTTATTTCTTAAGCATTTACTAAGTGCCAGGCATTGTCCTAAGTGCTGGGGTTACAAAGAAAGGCAAAAATAGTCCTTACCTTCAAGGACTTCAGTATGTCCTCTTCAAGAACAAAGGCAACAACAACATTTTAATGGTGGAGAAAGCACACAAACAACTTTGTACAAATAAGATAGTTGCTGGTCAATTAGGTCTTTGTGAGCCCATGTGGGGTTTTCTTGGCAAAGATGATACTGGAGCAGTTTTCCATTTCCTTCTCTAGCTCATTTTACAGATGAGGAAACTGAGGCAAACAGGGTGAAGTGACTAGTAAGTGTCTGAGTGTGGATTTGAACTCAGGAAGATGAATCTTTCTGACTCCAGGCCCAGTACTCTATCCACTATGCCACCTAGCTACCCCATTCTTAGAGTATGTAGAGGGGAATAAAATGTAAGAAAACTGGAAAAAGGGAGGAAGGGGAGCAGGTTTTGAAAGGCTTTAAAAAGCATACAGTGGGTTTTATATTTGGTTTTGGATATAACTAGGAGCCACTGGAGTTTAGTGAGTAGAAGGGCAACATGATCAGACCTAGGAAGATCAATTTGGCAACTGTGTAGAAAATGGATTGAAGTGGGGAGAAAGTTAAGACAGGGAGACCAACCAAAAGGGTATTGTAATAGTCAAGGTACAAGGTGATGAGGGCCTGCCCCAGAATGATAACTATGTCAAAGGAGAGAGATGTTGCAAAGGTAGAAAAAATAAGACACAGCAAGAAATTAGATATATGGGGTGTGTTTGGAGTTAAGAATGAGACCTAGATTTTGAGCCTAGGCTATTGGGAAGATGTGCCTTTGATAGCAATTGATGTCTATGGAACATCAATTCAAGATGCCCAAAAGGCAGTGGATGATGAAGTTAGGAGACAGGTTAGGGCTAGAAAGGAGATTTGAGAATCTTATGCATAGAGGTGATAATTGAATCCATGGAAGTTGATAAAATCACCAAATGAGATGTTTGCCCTTTGGTTTTGCAGAGGACCAATAACATCATGGGTAATGTCTTGACAATCTCATGACTTGGATTTAAGTGAGGCAGAGTGGCACAAAGTCATTAGCCTCCATCTGTCTTCCAGAGTCATTGAAGTCCAATGGAAGGACAAGAGTCAGGATGACTGGTGATGGCCTGGGATGAAAGGGATAACTTTGGTGTTTTCCATATCTGACCAAGCTCTAAGCACTCCCCAGTGCCTGGTTCAGCTTCCTTCATGGCTATTGGAAAACTGTTTTCATCTACCCATTCCACCATATGCTTGAAGCAGACATTCTCCTAACTCACTGATGGGTGTGAGGCTTGTTGGTTACCCTTCACCTGGTTTGGCCCGTCTGCCAAAACAATTTTACCTGGGTGTAGTCATAATGCATGCTACAGTTTCATGGAGCCATGGGCGAAAATTGGGTGAGATATATATATACCAGACATGGATGGACAGCCCTGGAAAGGGCTCAGAAAACCCTCACACCAGAGGTGCTAGTCCTCCCTGAACTCCCCATATACCCTACCGAATGAGATGGAATAGAAAGAGAAGAGAAGACAGACCAGAACTGGGCTATGAGGGACACCGTGATAGTGGGTGTGTCCTGGATGAAGGAGAACTAGGGATGGTCAGATAGACAGGAGAAGAACTAGGAGAAAGCAGTGCCTCAAAAACTCATAGGAGAGAAGATCCAGGGGAAGAGGTGAATTTAGTATCCCTTGAGATGATTAGCTCTTCTCTAATCATCTTGACTAGAACAGGAGGAAATAGAATTTGACATGAAATGGAGGTTAGATAGAAGCTAATTCTTCTTGATTGGGAGATTGGAGGTAAAGAGAGTTGTTTACATCAAAGCATACTGAGGGTTAGGGTGAAAATTCCCTTCCTAAAAACTTCAAGTCTTTTTTTTTGAGGAGGGTAGCTAGTAGTGGTGTGGTGGGTTCAATACCTCTCCAGGTATATTTTTTCTCTGTACAGGTAAATGTAAATTCAGACACATACATGCAACTAGTTACAGGTGTCCCTCACTTTAGAAAACAGAGGCCTTCTGGTAAAGTGGCCTGTAAAATGAACTTTCATAAAGCTAAAATCAGAGATGTGTTTCTATTGGAAAGAGAATCCAATTAATTGAGTCAAAAAGTTTTGGTGAGGAATGGTTTGTCTAGTGGCAGCATTGCTGTTAGCTGGCATCCTTATACAGCTGGTCTCCTTGCTTTTGGGATGCAGTCCCAGATCTGTAATTTCCCTCCCTGCCACTGGACAGCTTGCCACTCCTCAGACAGGAAGAATTTCTGCCAGTCCTGGGGAATTGACTTCACACATCTAGCTCCTGGAAATTTTCTCCTCATAATAAACAATATATAATAATAATGGGTCAGCTAAGTAGTGTAGCAGATTGAGTGCCAGACCAAGACTCCTCTTCCTGAGTTCAAATCTGACTCCAGATACTTACTAAGTGTGTGACCTTGGGTAAGTCACTTAACTCTGTTTGCCTCAGTTTCCTCATCTGTAAAATGAGCTGGAGAAGAAAATGGCAAATCACTCCAGTATCTTTGCTAAGAAAACCCCAAATGGGGGTCATGAAGAAGAAAAAGGAGGAGGAGTAAGAAGGCCTATAGTGCCTCCTGTGTTCCAGACCATCGATCCACCTAGCTGTCTAATTGTTATTTAATAGTTAACAGTATGCTTTACCCAGCTCGCTGTCTAACATGACAGATTTCACCTTGAAAATTGAGTCGCCACATCACTCAAAACAAACTATTCCATACTTTATTCATCTTGTGAACTTGAAGGGTGATCTGTGCTTCAAGTTGACTTTCAAAAAGGATTGTTTTCCTGTGTGACTGAAGTACAAGGTTAGGATTGTAGGACTCAGGGCTAGAAAGAACTTCACAGACCATCTAGCCCTACTTTCTTATTTTGCAGATGAGGAAACTGAGGCCCAGAGAAGTCAAATGACCTTCCCAAGGCCACACAGCTCCTAACTAGCAGGATCTCGAATTTGAAGTCAGGGCCTCTGATTCTATCATGATCAGAAAAGCACATTTATGTAGAAATCCATTGAAATCCCATATAATCATACAAGAGTTTTCTATTTTCTGAATTAAAAACCTATCCCTCCTACTAATCCTTTGGAGTTAAAAGGCTAATTTTTCATTAGAATCAATATCAGGGAAATGTGGTCTATTTCTGAAAGATCTGAGGCACTCAGCTGAGAGGGGACAGCTGCTGGGGTAGAATTTATCAGGTGCCAGATGGCATAAAACAACTACTGCTCCTCAAACAGACAGTACAGAATGCTCCATTCCTGCTGAACTTTCTGGAGGATTCCAGGTGGGCAGATGTAATAACTTGGGTTGGCAGTCAGCCAGACCACAAGGACTAATACCCAAGCCCATGTGCTGAAGGATGCTTCATGACTTCAAGTATCCCACACCCTGTCTGCATGTAACTCAATTTTTGTAACTCCTAGGCCTCCCACCACCATGAATAGCATGGTGGGATTCAACAAAAAGCCTGAAGGTGGAGGGGGGAGGGGGGAAGGAACAACCCAGAACTAGCACACACAGCAGCAGGGCCCTGCCACTCTTGCATATTTCTGTATATTTGGCTCCCCAGTTTGGAGTGTTTCCAGCTCAAAGGAGGTGAAACTAAATTTTATGGCCTTAAAAAAAAGACTAGTTCTTATCCCTCCAACCATTAAGTTATCCTCTTCTACCATTCTCCTTTCAGGGGAACCAGTACCATATCACTAGATACACACGTGTCAAGAGTTGTAACTAGGGTAGAGCAATCATAGCTTTGTATCAGGGTGCCAACATTTGGGTCTATGCATTGTACCCTCTCCTCCTTCCTCATGTTTTTCCCCTAACCTATACAACTGTTTTTGCCCCTGCTCTGATATTCCTCTTTTCCTGAACTCATCCCAAACCAGTTAACAAAAATCAGAGCCTCTGACTTAAGCCCCAACTCAACGGGCTTCACAGGGTCTGTATATGTATGGATTTAATTGGGTTAAAAATAAAGGCAGAAGCAGGAGAAAACAATGCGTTTCTAAAGACCTCAGCAGGGCCTGGGAAGAAAGCTTTCTGCTGCCTGGTTACAGATAGAAGAGACAGGTTTTGACAACCTGTTTGTTTATCCTGGTGTCAGGTGAGTGTGTGTGTATTCTTCCATTTCATTTGCCCAGATGTCTATTTGCTTTGTTGATAACAAGTGATTTTGACTTTCAGGGGTATATGCATGTGTGTATAACCTTCAGTGTGTGTTTGTGCAGGTTTAAAGTATATATTGCACAAGTTATCCTGACTCTTCCCTGGAGCAGAACTCTTGGTTAGCTGGGAAAACAACTTCTTGAATGTTTCTCTTATGTATTTTTCCTCATGCAACCCTTAACTCTCTCCTTGGTCTTCTCTCTCCCTCTGTCATCTGGACGGATCCCACCCCCTTGCTGAGTTCCTCCCGCTGTGATCGAGCTGCCAAAGTCCGGTTTGTTTTGTCTTCTGGGGCCAGATTTGCTTGCTCTAAATTTTAATAGAAAGAAACATTATTGGCTCTAGCACTCCCTAGTGTCTGCTTCCCAGATGAAACTCCCTCTGGGCAAGAGAAAAATTCAAACTCCTTTCCCTACATAAATAGATGTGACATTCAAACCCGGAGCTGAATGGAATTTTGTGAACACTCACAGGCTTGCTCAATGACCTATAAAGTCAGACACTCAAGTTTTTGGATTAATTAGTAACGTGTAATAACTTTGAATCTTTCGCTAAAAAGAAAAATACAACTATTGCTTCTTCAGGTTTGGAGCTACTTAATGAAATCTGGCTTCCTAAGATTTTGGTGGTGTTTACTTTCCTTTGGTGAAATGGAAGTATTTTCTTTGTCAGGGACTGCTAGAAACAGCATCATTTCCAGACAGGATTCAGGAGGAAAGTAACTAAAGGAAGAAAATATTCAGTGATGGTATGATTCTGGGCCAAGTATACCATTCGGTAAATGCCTGCCAAGTCAAGTCAGCATCAAAGAAAAGTGGAGGTATTTATCAAATCTGAAAATGGCACAGAGGGTTGGGGGGCGGGGGCGCAATGTTACCAGAGGGCCAGAATCCATAGATGTGCAAACATTGGAATATGTAGATAGACCTGACCCTGGGATGGCTGAGTGATGAAAGAAGTAACTAATAGTAGTAGCTACAGGAATGTCAGGAAAGCTGAGTGTGTGGGATGTGGGGACATTCCAGCTCAGGGCTGGGAATGGGAAAGGAGTCTTGGTTGGGCTTCAGGTCTTGTGTGGATGGTATTGGTTTGTTTTGGGGTGGGTGTTCTGCATGAACTGGCCGCCTAGTCCTAGGAGAAGGCCGGAGAGGTAAGATGCTAAGGCCAAATACAGGCCAGAGGGCAGGGCTCAGGTCCCAGACCTCTTCTCCATCAGGGACTACTTAACTATGGGAGGTTTGGTCGAGGAGAAGGAGGAGATGTTGGGTAGCAGGCAGAACAGAAGTGGAAAAAGTAGATGGTGGTTAGAGCTGGGCTGGAACAGGGTGATCAGCTAGCACTCTCAAAACACTGGGCAGAATTTGCCTGAGGTCAGGGAGGGGATGGAGAGACTGTGTTCTCTTTCCTGATTAACTAGATTTCTTGCTATAAAGTGCTATATTAGTCTTGTACTGTCAAGACTCAGGTAACAGCTCTGACATGGTCATAAATAACTGGGGTCATTCCCTGCCCCCCCATGTGATTTCCTGCACACACAGTGGGGCTCGCCCTCCCTCTCCAGCAGAGATCAGGAACTAGGCCTCTATTTCTAGAAATTAAGGAACAAGGGCCAGTCATGTCTGTGATTAGCTTTCCACCTTGGATTGTGATCTCATCACTTCTCACGTGCACAGCTGGGTCAGGCTAAGTCATCAAGTGGCCAAGGGATCAGCTGCAGTATGTGGGCAAGGTGGCCACTGAGCCCATCCTGAGAAGAGCCAGTTGGACCCCCCGGGAAGACAAGGACAAGACTGCTGGGACATAAGGAGGGTTTCCATGAGACAGAGTTATTATGAATTCTGATATTCCTCAGGCAAAAATCTTCCTCCAAGCAAATGCAGAAAGTGTAGGATGTACATTGGCTGCCACAGTCACCACTTTGAGCTTGACTTTTCACTGCCATATGGGGGAAAGGGAAGGGGAAAGACAGGGGAGGGAGAAATGAAACAGAAGATGGTTTGTGTCTCCTTGGCTACTACTAAAACTGTCTAGCCAGGGGCAGCTAGGTGGCACAGTGAGTAGAGCGCCAGCCCTGGAGTCAGACGGACCTGAGTTCAGATCCAGCCTCAGACACTTAACACACACACACACACACACACACACAAACAAACAAAAAAAACCTAGCTGTGTAACCTTGGGCAAGTTACTTAACCCCAACTGCCATCCAAAAAGCAAAAAAAAACAAAAACAAAAAACTGTCTAGCCACTGTAAACTAAAGTGCTGTGGCCTAAAGAGAGCATTGTGACACTTCCATGTGGGGCTCTAACCAGTAATATTTTCAGTTGGGGCAGTGGTGAGGGAGGCTTACCTGTAATTGGACCCATCTGAATGGATGGAACCATCCTCAGAAGACCCTCCCACACATAGAGGCTGATACCCCCTGACAGTGTGACTTTTGAGTGTAAAAATAAGGGTCCTACTGCTGTGGGCAGACCCTAGAAGGAAAGGAAGGGCCAATGTCTTCCATAAACCACAAAGAAAAGGAGGTACTTCCAGGAAAATGTTATGAAGCCCCTCTGACTTTGTGTACTCTGGAGCAAAGCTACCCAACTGCACCATCCTTTTTTGATACACTTGAAAAAAAAGTTCTGCTTTGTCTTTGGTTTCTTCCATTCCTTTTTTGTCCAAAAGGGAGACTACTGAGAATGACTGAGCAAAGAAGTCATGATGTTTATGAGTATACATATACTCATAGACTACCAGCTCTGCTTCACTTAAGTCTAATTCATGAGCAAGGCAAGATATAATCCTGGTGATGTCATTGGTCCTATTCAAGAACAAAGGTCAAACAATAACAACTCATAAATACACATAATCATAATTATATATACTCATAAATATCACTATGTGTCACATATGTCACTAAATATCAAATATGTGTGTATGTATTAGATTCATCTTCCTGAGTTCAAATCTGGCCGCAAACACTTATAGTTGTGTGACCTTGGGCAAGTCACTTAACCCTGTTTGCCTCAGTTTTCTCACATAAAAAATAAACTGGAGAAGGAAATGCCAAACCACTCTAGTATCTTTACCAAGAAAACCCCAAATGGGGTCATGAAGACTCAGACATGAGTGAAAAACAACTAAGCAACAGTAACAAATACATAACTTTCACATGTTACATATTTTTGTACAACTATGTGTAAAGAGAGATCTTCATCAATACAGAGGCGATATATTCTAGAGTCCACAGAAAATAGCACGATTGTCTTTACTGTGCTGTACTTGTGGCAGGTGATGAAAAACTCTGTTAGGGGCCAAACTTCAAAGGATTCAGCTCAGTTCCATGACATCTCGTTCAATCATATTCAATTCAACAAACATTTATTAAGTATAATATACTAAGGATACAGAAAGAAAACCAAAACAGTTCCTACCCTCAAGGAACTTACACTCTACTTGAGGAAAAAGCAGTGCAGCAGGTTAATAGAAAAATACATATATAATATAATAATCATATACACAATATACATACCATATATTATATTGTATATATTATTATATTATATATAACATATCTATACAATATAATACAATAAAAGTACAAATACAGGTGATTTGAGGAAGAAGAGACTGCCAACACCTGGGGGGATCACGGAAGGCTTCGTGTAGGAAGTGTCCTCTGAGCTGAATAATAAAGGAAGAAAAATATTTTGGGAAGTAGAGATGAGGAGGGAAAGAATTCCAGGTAGGAAGGATGGATTCTGTGAAGGTGCAGAGTTGGGAGTTTACATTTTGAGTATGGAGAAGAGCTAATATATTTTGGAGAACGAAAGTGACCACCCTGTTAACAAGAGGGATGAGGGCAAGAATGCAACTTGGCTGAATTAACTGGACTCCAGACTACAATGGGATAGCAAAAGAGCATAGTGGCCTGTGGACAAGGGTCAGCAGCATTGGCTGTCTTGGTTGGTGGGGTACACAGCAAATATTTGTACCTCTAATTGAGTTTCTTGTGCCATAAGTATGTTTGTGTGTATGGAAGCGGGGAGAATTGGATAGAGAGCCAGGTGGGGAGTCGAGATCCCCTGGGTATTTATGTACTCTAGCTGTGTGACCCCAGGAAAGCTGTTCAAGCTCTCAGTGCTCCAGGCAACTCCCCAAGATTTTTAGTTACATGTAAGTTGCCAGTTTGCACCAGTGGAGGGAATTTCACCACTTGGAGTTCCCTATGGCAAAGAAATTATAGCTTGAGACCAAACCCAAATTTCGTATATATGATCTCTTTTTCTTTGTGTATTTATGTGTGTAAATATACACATGTATGTATATATACATATGTTTATACTAGGGCATGTATGTATGTATATACATGTATGTATATATACATGTATGTATATATATGTACATAAAATGTTTTCAGAGAAATTAAATATATGGATAAGAAAGCTGTCTGGATTCATATATGGCCAGGGAAGTAGGGGGAATATTTCTTCCCTGACAAGCTGCCAAATTGTGCCCAGGTAAGGTCATAGGAGTCTCATGGAGAGAGAGAGAGAGAGAGAGAGAGAGAGAGAGAGAGAGAGAGAGAGAGAGAGAGAGAGATTGGGAAATACTGGCATTTGTCACCAACAATACCGTTCACTCCTCAATTTCCTTACCCCATTCCCAGACCAGTCAAGCACCGATGGTGTTGCAGTGTTACATACAGTATTGGGGGAGGGCTGGGAAAGAGAAGAGATACAGGGTACTTTAACAATACGTCCTGTATTGTTGCTCTGGTAATACAAAAAAGTCTTGCTTCTCTTAGTCTCTGTTGAATGAATGCTTTAGTAGTCAAACAGAAGGTATGGTGGCAGCATGCGGAAGGAAACTTCTCATACAAACAATTTTCTCTCTTTGCAGTGTGATGTCCCTGTATGTCAGAAAGAAAATTATTGTATAACTAGCTTATTCCATATCTATCCTTTCTTCTTCTCCCCTCTTCTCTCCTTCTTTCCTCCCTTCCTCTCTCCCTCTCTCTCTCTTCCTTCCTTCCTTCCTTCCTTCCTTCCTTCCTTCCTTCCTTCCTTCCTTCCTTCCTTCTTTCCTCCCCTTCATTTCTTTCTTTCTCTTTTAGCAATCATTTGTTAAGTACCTACTATGCAGATCTCTGTGCTTGATGCTGGGTGACCATACACAACCTTATTTCCAGTATGGTCATCGAAAAGATTGTTGCCATCCTGGGCTCCATAAAGGGATGCATTTTATTCAGAATGAAGGACATAATAATCCCATTGTACTCTATGCTGATCAGAACACACTTGGAGCATTGTGTTATGTTCTGGGCACCACATTTTAAAAAGGATATTAATAAGCTGGAGTCTGGAGGAAAGTGACCAAGATAGTGAATTAGATGAAGGACCTAGGGTTGTTTGACTTGGAGAAGAGAAGGCTGAGGCTGGATTGGAGGGAATGATAATTGTCCTCAAGTACATGAAGAGCTTCCATACTCTTTGGTATAATAAACTAGTTGGTCATTGGCTTTGTTATCTCTTTAGTAATAGTATTACTGCCAAGAAAAGTAAAGGAATATTGAACACACACATACACATATATGCCATACTGCTTCTCATGGAGTACATAATTTTAAAAAAATGTCGCTTGATGCAATTGAAATCAAATCAGTTAACACAGTTACACCAATAGGAGATGGGTGGTTAATTATCCAAATGAGATATGTAAGTATAAAATAATAAAACTGCTGTAGGCTGCTAAAAAAAAAACACAACATACCAGAAAATGTGTGTGTGTGTATACACACACACAAATGAGTATTGTTATTAAAAGGGGTTCTTTAACTCTTCTTACACTCTCCCAGCCCCTCCCCCATCTCAAAACTATTACTCACTTATTCTGCTTGGATACTGCCATTGTTTCTGTAATGGAAATGCAGATTTAAAGATCTTCCCTGCCCCTAGGCCCTTTGATTGGCTTAAGAGACTTTGATTGGCTTTAAGTGACTCTGAAAACCTTCCTTGATTTGAAAATATGCTCTGCCTCCTAATAGGCTGAATGTGGTCACATGGAGCCTGTGGTGGGAGGCTTGATTTTCAGGAATGACCACACCTTGATGCTGTGTGATTGGGCAGTGGATCAAAAGGGTGGTTACATTCTCTGAGCCAGGAGAAGACTATATAAACCCTGATCAGAGGCTTTGCTTTGGGGCTCACTTTGAGAAGTGTTGTGTGATTTGACCAGATGAGACTCTGGGAAGCCGTTGTTGAGAGCCCCCCCGGCTTTGAAAACCCAGATGTTGATGCTTCCCTCTCTGGTAACTGTGATTTGGTATTGTATGTAATGTCGGGACAGTTTGGAAGCCTGTCTGTTTGATCTGTTAAGTTCTGTCTGTATAATCTGAAGTTTGGGGTGCTGACCTTTTCCCCCTGAACTAGGTAATATGTTTGTTTGATTAAAGTAAGCTTGTTAACCCATTTTGAGTTGCTTTCCTTTTGAAAAGCAGATCTAAGAACCTGTGTTGGCAGTCACCCTGGGGATATTGGGGTGCTTGCCGCTACAGTTTCCCACATTTCTGAATCTCTGCCTCTTGAAATGACCTTTTTATATGTGATATATTCTCTTTTGTTCTGAATTCTTATCTTTTGAGGTTAGATTTTATTTTTGAAAACATTAAAAAAACCCTTTTGGAACCATATCTATACAGTAACCCTATATAGAAGGATTCAAGTGACCATTCTCTGGAGTGCACATTTCCATTGTTGCTACTTTGGGAGGCCTGGAGATGTTCATAGACCAGCCAGTAAGTACTAAAAGAAATAGGTCTTTATTTGATGTATTCTAACTCCCATGAGGGAAGGAATATAAGGCCTAATCTGAGACACCCAGGATCATGAGGAATGGGTCAAGGAGGCATCCAGAACACAGCCACTGGAGACATGGGGATACAACTAGATTTCTGCAGAGGCTGGATACAGCTGAAATGACTGAACAACAACAACACACATATACACTCCCCAAAAGTCAGACACGTGGCTTTATCGTCATTCCTTGTGTGTGTGTGTGTGTGTGTGTGTGTGTGTGTGTGTGTGTGTGTGTGTGTCCTGAGATGGTATTTTGGGGGTTGTGTAAAATGAGTTGCCATGAGTAGCAGTTATATGTACAACATATTGATTGGCAGTGCCCTTTTAAAATAAACAATAAAGATATACTTTCCACCTGTGTTTCTCCAGCCTATCTTCCCCCCAGGAGACAAATGTCAGAAAATGACCAAAATCAGCATCCTTTTCTGCTAACCTGGCATAAATCGTATGAATTGGGTGTAAGGAGGGATTGTAGGGGTGAAAGTGGTGGGAGAGGTGAGGGAGATTCGTTAATGCTAAAACCTAAGAAACTCAACCACTGTCTTGGAGGTTGGAGGCTCTAAAAGCAGCTAATCAGTTACTTTCTTGTATGGTGATCAAATGTTTATTGACATAATTAAGAAAATTAAATAGACTCCTACCCATGGCTCTGCTCTTAATTCTCCAAATCAAAAAGTTTCAAAGGAAAATGGAATTCAAGGCACCCTAAAATTGTCTCAACACAATTAACTTCAGGTTTTCTGATGCTAGATTAAAGATTCATAGTCAGGATATTAAGATACCAGAGAAGTCTCATTATAGAACTGTGGCTACTGATGTATTAAAGTATACAGATTGTCGTGTGTGTGTGTGTGTGTGTGTGTGTGTGTGTGTGTGTGTGTGTGTGTGTGTGTGTGTACCTGTGATTTTACTGGGGCAAATAACTCCCTCCGTTGCTAACAATTCTTTTGTAATCTTTTTTATAGTCTTAAAGAGTTTTGGGATTAAAGCAACTGAATTCACATGACTTACCCACAGTGACATAGCCAGCATGTACCAGAGGCAAGATCTGAGCACAGGGATTCTTGACTTTAAGGAAGGCCTTCTGGCCTCTATTAACAACCTACCATTGTCTAAAAAACAACATTTTTGTACTCTCTGTCTCTCTGTCTCTTTGTCTCTGTCTATCTCTCTCCTATTTCTCTCTTTCTCCTGTCTTTGTCTCTCCCCTTTGTCTCTCTCTCATCTCTCTTTTCTCTCTCTGTCTTTATGCCTCTCTCTGTCTCTGTCTCCATGTATATAGCTTTCTCTAATATGTCTATAGTACAAAACACACACACACACACACACATATATATATATATACACAAATATATATGTGCATATGTAAGTGTGTGTATGTATATATATATATATATGTGTATATATATGTATATGTGTGTGTGTGTGTGAAAATGTATATTTGTTCACTTCATACCTTCTAGGATTTGTTAGCCAGTTAACAAGTCTGCAATTTTGCTGGCATGGGTATCCCTTCTGCCAGCGCAGATCATAACTCCTTTCTGTAGTAGAAAACAGTCTTTAAGAGTTACCATGGCCTCCATTCCATTATCTCAAGGCCAACTTGAAGGATCAGTAAGCCTCTCTAATTTTTAACAAAAAAAAAATTACAGGCTGTGTAGGATTAGAGTGGAAACAGAGAGCATTCCAGGCACTCAACTAATTAGCAAGCATTTCTTGAGTGTCTACTATGTCCCAGGCAACGTGATGGACCCTAGAGATGCTATGTTCTTACCTCAGGGAGCTCATATTCTATTGAGGAATCACAACACGTGCATCATTCACTGCTCCCCCACAGCCCAGCAAACCTTTCTCTCATCACTCCCATATGCTTTATCTTTTAAAGATTTTTAATTTGGTCAAGAATAGGACTTCACTTTTCACAAGAGCAATGAATCATACTTAGATTATTAGTTTTCCAAACTAATGACAGAACTCAAATGTTCCTCACTAAAACAGTGTGTTATTGTTGTTCAGTTGTTTGACTTGTGTCTGACTCTTTCATGACCCTGTTTGGGGTTTTCTTATCAGAGATATTGGAGTGATTTGCCATTTCCTTCTCCAGTTCATTTTACAGATGAGGAAACTGAGGTAAACTGGGTTAAGTGACTTGCCCAGGGTCATGGAGCTAGTAAGTTCCTGAGACCAGATGACTAAGAAGACTCAAGAAGATGAGCCTTCCTGACTCCAAGACTGGCGCTCCATCCATTGTGTTACCTAACTACCCAAAACAGCTTATAGAGCTGCTTCAAGCTCCATAGAGAGAATTTAATGCTCGCCCAAAGAGACTGAGTGATAGCCAAACAGTAGCTTGAGACCCATTCCGTATCCCACAGAAAAAAGGGCCTTATCTGGAGTAATGATATTGGATGCTTTCCCAGTGATTTCTTTCAGACTCCTGCCACTGGAAAGCTTAGTTTCCTGACTTGGAAGGAGGATTCTCGGGATAGAGAACATTTGACACTATCCAGCACCATTCCATTTTGGGGAGCTGAGATTTGAGGGCACCAGTTAGACTTGGATATAATGGCAGGATTTTGTGCATTTCTGTTTTGCCTAGACACCAAGGACTGAAACCTAGACCACCAAGTTATTTTGTGCAGGTAGGTCACTGAGCATTCATTACGAGACACCAGCATTTATTTGGTTCCTCCCTATCCATTTGAATGGATGACTGAATTGGGGTGGGGGGAAAGTGGCAGGGGAGGGAGAGAGGGGAGTCTCCACATCTCCTAAGTCCTAAACTCTTTATTCTCCTTACTTCTGCAGTCTGAATTACCGAGGCCCAGGGCACAAAAGATGAGATGGAAGGTTGGAGAGGAAGAGAGAGACAGAAAGAGGGAAAACAAAATTTGTCCTAATTGTTTATAATTCCTAATATTTACACAGGGTCTTGGACACCTTACATAAAAAGGTTTGTTTGCTTTTATTTTAGAAAAATCAACTTGTTGATTGCATCAATTTCTTCTTCCTTTTAAAAATAAATAATCTGATTATAATCTGGGATAGTCATCTTAATAGAAACCTTTTCAAAGGAATAGATTATTCAATAAAGAGAGCAAGATTTAAGAAAAACTGGTTTTGTTCATGATTTTTCTCTTGGCTCACCAAGTGACCCTGGTCAAACTATCTGATTGCTGTGTCTTAGTTATTCATGCTACAAAACAGAAAAATTATGTGGCCCAGAGCAGATAGTTATGTGTGCTTGACACTGTCACTTAAGAAGACAATGAAGTCTTTTTTTTTTTTTAAAGCAATTGGGGTTAAGTAACTTGCTCAAGGTTACACGGCTAGTCATTTGATTTATTCGTGGGTGCTCATTTTCTGAGGCGGGATCTGATCTCGGGTCATCCAAACTCCGAGGCCGGCGCTCTTACTCACTGCGCCACCTAGCCGCCCCTTTAGGGCAATTGGGGTTAAGTAACTTGCCCAAGGTTACACGGCTAGGTTTTTATTTGTGCGGATTAAGTGTCGGAGGCCGGCTCCGAACTCAGGTCCTTCTGATTCCAGGGCCGGCGCTCTATTCACTGTGCCACCTAGCCGCCCCGACAATGAAGTCTTTTTGATAAAAAAGACATTCTGGTGTGTTTTGACACATAGCAGGTACTTAACAACAACAATGTGCCAGGCACTGGGCTAAGTACTAGGAACTTGCAATCTAATGTGAGAAGATAACAAGCAAAAAAAAAAAAATAGGTAGATAGATAGATAGATAGATAGATAGATAGATAGATAGATAGATAGAAAATAATTAACAGAGGGAAAATATTAGAATTAAGGGGTGTTGTTTGATTGGGCCTTAAAAGAAGTCAGGGAAGTCATAGCCAGGGACTAGGAAGGAGAGCATTCCAGGAATGAGGGACAGCCAGAGAAAATGCCTAAAGCTGATTGGTGGAATGTCTTGTTGTGTAAGAGCAAGGAGGCCAGGGTCATTGGATGAGAGAGTATGTGGTGGGAAGTAAGGCATAAGAGGACTGGAAAGGTAGGAGGGGACTATGTTATAAATAGCTTTGAACACAAAACAGGATTTTCCATTTGATCCTGGAAGTGATGGGGAGCCATTGAAGTTTATTGAGTAAGGGATAGGACTGACAAGTCAGACTAGCACTTTAGGAAAATCCCTTTGGTGGCTGAATGGAGGATAATTGGAGTGGGGAGAGACCTGAGGCAGGCAGACCCACCAGCAGGTTACTCCAATAGTCCAAGCATGAGGTGATGAGGTCCTACACCAAGATGTTGGCAATGTTGGAGGACAGCAGGGGGTTAGGAGATGTTGCAGTGGTAGAAGTGATAGGACTTGGCCACAGATAGGATATGGGAGAGGGAGATGGAGGAATCAAAGATGGCGCCTTGGTTGAGAGTTGGATTGTAAAGAGTTAAGAAGAGAGTGAGAGGAGATGAAGGAGAGGTACCTATCGTAGATGGTCTTTTCAAGGCATTTATGTATAAAGGGCAGAAGAAATAGAGGATAGTCGTTTTCAGGAATGGCAGGACCCAGTGGGGATTTTTTTTCAGGGTGGAGACGTAGGTGTGTTAGTAGGCAGTAGGGAATGAGTCAGTGGACAGGGAGAGATTGAAAATAAGTGATAGAATGGGGATGGCAGAGGGATCAATCTGTTGGAGGAGATGAGATGGAATGGGATCACTTGAGCAGGTAAAAGGCTTAGCCTTGGTAAGGAGTAAGGTACCTCTTCATATGAGGCAGGAGTCAAGGAGGAGATAGCAGAGGAAGATGACAGAAAACAAAGGACCATAAGAGATGAGGAAAAACAGAGAAGTGGGAGCTTACCGTGAATAGCCTTAACTTTTACCACGAGAAAAAGAAGGAAGTCTGGTCTGGGGAATTGATTTTGGGAGTAAGATGATTAGTTTGAGTTATGTTAAATTCTCTTCTATTTATTAACAAATGCTAATTTTTCAAAAATTAATTTTATCGAGATCTCTTATTTGTATGTCACTTACATTTCCCACTGTACCACTTTCCTCTTTCCCTCCTAGAAAAGGAAAAGAACTTTTTTTAAAAGAGGAAGAAGAAAAAAAGTTCAGCAAAACAAAACTTAATGAAAAAGACTGACATTATATGCATCAGTCTCCACCCATGTTTCCCCCCTCCCCCCACTTCTGCAAAGAAGCATGTCGAGTTATCTTCTTCTCTCTCTTCTTTGGGGTCAAACTTGGATATTATAATCTCAATAGTATTGTTTTCCCAGCATTCAGTTTCAATTGCCAACAAATGTTGAATAAGCAGGGACTAAAACAAAATGCACTGTGTTAGGCACTGAGAAGAGGGAGTTGGCTAAACATCCAGGTGAATGTGTATAGTAAGCAGGTGGAGATGAGGGTCTAAGCTCAGGAAAGAAGTTAGGGCTGGAATGGAGATTTTGGTGACTCTTTGCAAAGCTGATAGTTGAAGCCTTGAAAGTGAATAAGATCCTCTTTTTCTATGATGGATCTTAGAAAACAAGGCAGTGAGGGATCCTCCGCCCCTATGTCTATCCAGATTAAAGTGAAAAGAAACAGCATTTTCCTAGAAGTGATTTTTTTTTAAGCAAAATGTCTTTGCATTCCATCCCATTTCTTGGAGGAAGGTTGGCAAAGCTTCTAATAAAATTGTGCACACATGTGAAACTGGGGGAACATCTTTAAGCAAGGAAAGGAAAAACTTAAATGCAGTGGGGAATATAATCAAATATTTTTCAGCTCCCCACAATGTAAATTAAAGAGCTGCATAATGCCATGACTGATGGAATAGACTAGGGATCAAACTGAATACAGCCAGAGAATCCATGGCAAGAGGACCTGTAGAGTACAAGGCACCACCTGCTCAATCCATGGCTTGTACAGGAGTGGGAATTAGTAGTGGAAGAAAAACAATGTTTATCTGAAAGTTTTGAATATGGATAGAAGCATAGAACTATGAGCACTTTGTAATAAGGCTTCACGGTCAAACTGAAGCAGGGTATTGACATGCTTTGCAAAAACTGACTGTTTTCATTTTAAATAACAAGTGAGTAATTTTTTAAAGTACCCAGCTCATGGTGGCAATCGCTAAACACTTCCATTTTTAAAAGGTTTGCTTAGTTATTTTTTAATACTACAATCATCTCCTGATATGTCATTCCCTTACTCCCCTAGGGATAATAGGGGAGAACCAGGGAGAATTCTTGATAGTAACAAAGGAAAACATGCAAGCAAAACCAACCAACACCATGACCTTTCTGTCAGTTCCACACAGCATTCAGCCTCCATTGTCTTCATCTTTCTTTTAAGAGGAGGATGGTATAGAACCACCATTGATCATTGATTTTAATAGAAGATATTTACATGATTATAGTCATTGTATATATTATTCAGCTGATTCCCCTTTCTTCAGTCTTCATTAGTCTATACAGTCTTCAATTGTTCTCTGAAATCTTCATATTTGCTGGTTCCTATAGAGCAATAGTGTCCTAATAGAGTCATATACAATATTTTGTTTAGTCATTTCTCAGTTGATGAACACACACTTTATTTCTAGGTTAATTGCTTGTTTTTGCTACCACTGTTTTTGGCACATATGGGACTTATTTGTGTTCCTTAAAGTTCAACACCTTGTAGTTGAAAGAAATGATTTTTAATAAATGATTAATAATAATAAATGAATAATAATAAATTAATGACTTGGGGATATTGAGATTTCTCCCCATTTTCTAAAGTCCTCATTTCAAAACTCAGTCTCTGAATGTTGAATTAACTTTCTCCTCAGTCTGGTCAGACCCTACCCAACTTTACAAGGAATTTAATCTAAGGTAGGGAAGCCCATTGTGTTTCATTCAAGCAAGTTTGGGTGGAGGTAGATGTTTTGTCTGACAGAGTTTACCAAACTTATTTGGCCTACCACCCCAACTTTTCAAAAGAAAAAATTACTCAGCAGCCCACCTGGAAATCTACTTTCTTTAATAGTTTAATGAGTTTCTTTTTAAAATTTGTGTCATTTTTTAAAACAAATGCTTTATTAACTTCTGGTTTACATCATTCATTTCCACCAGATTTTGAGTTACAATTTTTCCCCATTTTTCCCTACCCACCACCCCAGAGTAGCAGTCCCACTACCCACTAGATATCCCCTCATCCAATCTGTTCTCTCCCATATCTTCTCCCATACCCCCTTCGACTTTGCCATTAGGGCAAGGTGAATCTCTGAGCCCCACTGCCTGGACATCTTATGAAACATTTAATTTTAAAACTTCGATTTTCAGATCCATTCCCTTTCTCCCTTGTCACCCACTCCCTCTGAGAAGATAAGCAATTCAGTATGTATTGTACATGTATATCTATGCAAAACATTACCATAGTAGATATATTGTAAAAGACTGACTATATTTCCCTCCCACCTGTCTCACCTCCCACCTGGTCCATTCCCTACTTTGATCCTGTCCCTCTTTGATAGTGGGTACTTCCAACCTCCCCTCCCCCAAGAATGCCCTCCCCTCCATCCTCCCTCCTCTCGTCCCCCTTTCCCCTACTCTCCTGCAGGGTGAGATATCCCATTTGGTATGTATGTGATTCTCTCCTTGAGCCAACTTCAATGAGAATATGGTTTTGCCTTTTTGCCTTCCTGTTCTCCCCTTCCCCTACAACTACTTCCCCTTGCCTCTTCTACAAGAGATAGTTTACCCTGCCCTGTCTTTCCCCATCTCCTCTTTCCACTTTCCTCTCTCATCTCTTAACTTCACCCCTTAAGAATCATCCCTTCAGGGCAGCTAGGTGTCGAAGTGAGTAGAGCTCAGTGAGTGGGGTCAGGAGGACCTGAGTTCAGATCCGGCCTCAGACATTTAACGCACACACAGATAAAAACCTAGCCGTGTGACCTTGGGCAAGTTACTTAACCCCAATTGCCCTCCAAAAAGGCAAAAAAACAAACAAAAAAAAAGAATCATCCCTTCCCATCAAATTCAACCTGTGCCCTCTATCCATGTATACCTGTAAACATATGCCCATATACCCTTCTTCAATTATTTTCATAATGAGAAAGGTTTCATCAGACACAGTTATTGTTTTTCCATGTAGGAATGTAAATAGTTCAGCTTTGATAAGTTCCTTTTGATTTCTTTTCCCTGATTACCTTCTCAAGCATCTCTTGCTTCTTGTGTCTGAATGTCAAATTTTCTATTCAACTCTGGTTTTTTCCTCAAGAGTGCTTGAAAGTCCTCTATTCCACTGAATGACCATATTTTCCCCTGAAACAAAAAACTCAGTTTTGCTGGGTAGGTTATTCTTGGTTTTAATCCCAGTTATTTTGCCCTCTGGAATATCATATTCCATGCCCTTCAATCCCTCAGTGTAGAAGCTGCCAGGTCCTGTGTTATTCTGATTGTGTTTCCACAATATTGAAATTGTTTCTTCCTGGCTGCTTGTAGTATTTTCTCCTTGATCTGGGGATTCTGGAACCTGGCTATAATATTCCTAGGAGTTTTCTTTTTGGGATCTTTTTCAGGAGGTGATGTGTGGATTCTTTCAACCTCTATTTTGCCCTCTGGATCTAAAACATCAGGGCAATTTTCCTTGAGAATTTCTTGAAGGATGATTTCTAGGTTCTTTTTTTGATCCTGGCTTTCAGGTAGTCCAATAATTTTTAAGTTATCTCTCCTGGATCTATTCTCCAGGTCAGTGGTTTTTCCCATGAGATATTTCACATTGCCTTCTAATCTTTCATTTGTTTGGATCTGCTTAACAGCATCTTGATTTCTCATAAAGTCACTAGCTTCCATTTGCTCCAGTCTAACTCTGAAGGAATGAATCTCCTCAGTGAGCTTTTGAGATTCTTTTTCCATCTGGCAAATTCGACTTTTTAAGGCATTCTTCTCCTCATTGCCTTTCTGAGCCTCTTTTGCCATTTGAGTTAGTCTATTTTTTAAGGTGTTATTTTCCTCAGTCAGGCTGTTGACTGTCATTTCATACTTTTCTTGCATCTTTTTCATTTCTCTTCCCAAATTTTCCCCCACTTCTCTTATCTGCTTCTTAAGGTCCTCTATGGCCTGTAGCCAGCTTGTATTTTCATTTGGGGCTTTTGGTGCAGGAGTTCTGACCTCACAGTCCTCCTCCATGCTTTGAGCCTCTTTGCCCCTAAAATAGGAGTCCAATGTTGAACTTTTCTGTTTATTTTGTTTCATTTGCCTAGGCATGTTGCCACTTAATTACTTGATTTTTGGGCTTGCTGCCACAGTAAGACTCTGCCACCAGACAGGAGAGCTTCCATCCCAAACGTGGGGTCTTCACAACTTCCGCCAGTTGGGTGGCCTCTGCAAAGCCTCCACCCACTCTGGCAAATTGGATACCCACCCCAAACCACAATCATGATCCAAGCAGTTTAAAGCAAAAGCGATTAACCCCCAGACTGATTGCTGGATCTCCCTACAGTTCACAGACCAGGAGCTAGAGCCGCCACTGACACTGCAAAATGGCTTCTGTGCCTCGTTTCTTCAGTGGCTTTTTGCCCCCAGGGGAGGAAGCTGACGAGTTCCCCAAATATTGGTCCCAAAGTCCATAAGGCACTAACCTCTCACTTTGTCCTAGGCATATCTGTGCTGATAATTCTGGAATTGCCACAGCTGCTGGTGTTCTGGGGTCCCTCCAGCTGGCTGCTGGCCCAGCCGCCCTGGGGCTAAAACCCGCTGCTCAAGCGGGCCTGGGCTCAGCTCTCAGAGCGCTGTGCTCTGGCTTCCCAGCGCGCTGTCTGCTCTCAGAGCCCTTCGCTGGCCGCTCCCTGTAGGGCTGCTGTGCTGTCCTCAGCAGGAGGTTAGCTTCTCTCTGTTGTTCTGTGGGTGCTGTGGCTCCAGAAGTTGTTCGGATTCCCCTTTTACATTATTTGGAAGTTGTGTGGGGCAGAGCACCTTGGAAGTGCTGTTTCTACTCCACCATCTTGGCTCCACCCCTCAAAATTTGTGTCATTTCAAATATATATGTATGTCACATCTTAAATTTAATAATGTATTTAAATTTTCGTGTGGTGGGGGGGGGGGTTCCTGCATTGAAATTTTGATGAAATATTGTGTCATATAGCCCTATAGTATTGTATTATAAACAAGTCATTACACACACATATTCCTGCCTATGCATGCTGGACTTCCTGACAATGTGCAACACTTCCTCCTGCCAACACTTACTTCTTTTTTTTTTTGGAGGGCGATTGGGGTTAAGTAACTTGCCCAAGGTCACACGGCTAGGTTTTTTTTGTTTGTGTGTGTTAAGTGTCTGAGGCCAAATCCGAACTCAGGTCCTTCTGACTCCAGGGCCAGCGCTCAACTCACTGTGCCACCTAGCCGCCCCCAACACTTAGTTCTTAAGACATGTCGGCAGACTTGACCACCAAGTTATAACTTGAATGTTGTGTGTTTATTTTGAAAATAATGTAATCACTATGAGTTTAACCCTGTTATACCACAGATGAAACATCTGAATGATTCTTCAAAATTCTCTTCTCTTCTTTCCTTATCCTTCCACCACCTCCTTGTTTTTATTCAATGCCCCTCAAATGTACCAGAGGCTACTACTGCCCCCCTTGGATCACTCCATGGGAGGGGTGACTTCCCCAAAGTGGCAGTATCGCTTTGGGAACCTATGGCTGGATGATTGCCAAAGTCTCACGTGGTCTGGGTGTAGAGATAATCTCTTTCTCCAAGAGAGACATGATGTCACTCCCTCAGTTCCTCATTGGAGTAAGCCCACTACTTATTGTGATATTCATTCTCTCATTACTTAACCAGTCAGAGTTGATTGGTACCACTCTCTGGTACACTCACTTTACCAAGGGCATATAAGTCACAAGCCTGCCACCAAGAGAGTCTTTAACATTTGAGAGTGTCACTGATCTCTTTTATTAAAATGCTAGCATTAGTAATAAGATGATTAATTACCCAGAAATTGTGTATCTTGAACTTTTTAAACATCATATGGTAGAATCCCTGAGTCAAAAGGTATAAGTAGTTTAGTATCTTTTCTCACATAATTCTAAGCTGCTTTTCAGAATGGATGGACCAATTAACAGTTCCACCAACAATGTATCAGCATTACTCATTTCCTCTTGATTAGAAGAAACAAAAGGAAAAAATGCTACAGGTTTAGCTCATGAGCCTTGCAAAATTTTCTAGTCCTGCCATTCTGACCTGTGGAGAGATTCAGCAGTTTAGTTTCCAGATCCATCCAGTCATTACTTAATTCAGTCATTGGATGGCTAATCAGAATTAATTGTGATGGCAATCTTTTCAGTCCTATGGATGCTTGTCTACTGGAAGCAAAAAGAGGGTCACCAAATCTATTTTGTCAGTCATCAAACAGCTGTCAAAAAACATAAACTTTTGTGAACTACAGACTGAAGTCCATTTGGAAAGTATTCCTAGGCATGGCAAAACCCCACAGTCCATAACTCATCAATGACCCTCCCTCACTTCTTATATAATAACTTTTGTAGCTGTATTCCTACTCTTTCAAGGAATAATAACATATGCAACCCTCCAACATTACTGAGACATAGGTAGAACAGGCTATCCCCATTTTACAGATAATGGGTAAAGAGAGGCTAAGTTACTTGCCTAGACTCACATAGCTAGTAGGAGAACTAAAAAAGTTGTAATACACATAGGCTCATCAATTTAGAACTGGAAGTTCCCTTCAGTTAATCAGTCAGTCAACAAACATTTATTTAGCATTTACTGTGTTCCAGACACTACTGGGAATACAAATATAAGTAAAAAGAAATATAGTTAATGGACTCAAGAAGCTTATATTTTAAAGAGAAAGACACAGCATAAAAGGAAGGTGGGGGTGGAGGGGAAGCATCAGGGAAAGTTGGAGGAATCCAGAGTGAATCCTGTGGAAGATGTAGAGATGGCTGGTCTCTGTACTCATCTTAAATGGAGATTCTTAGAGGATCCATCCCATCAAAGGGAGGAGCCTCAGGGTGCAGAGTCCTTCTAAGGAGTGAATTCTAGGGCTGACATGATCTTCCAGGATGAAAAGGTTACTGGGACCTGGTGGAGTGCAGTTATGTGGGAATACAACAACCTCAAGACTTGGGTATAAACAGGCTTTGCCTTGAACATATAAAATGTATAAGCTAGTCCAAGGCAGTTAGGTGGATAGAATGCTGGACCTGGAGTCAAGAAGACTCCTCTTCCTGAGTTCAAATATGGCCACAGATATTTGCTAGCTGTGTGATCCTGGGCAAATCACTTAACCTTGTTTGCCTTCATTTCCTCATCTGTAAAATGAGCTGGAGAAGGAAATGGCAAACTGCTCCAGTATCTTTTTGCCAAGAAAACTCCAAACGGGGTCACGAAGAATTGGACATGACTGAACAACACCACCACTAAAAATTTGGATTTTTGTCAAGCATTGATACAAAAGTGAAATTGGCATGACTTATAGAGAAGTAGACCTGGAGTCAGAAAGATCTGAGTTCCAATTCTGCCCCAGACATCTACTAGCTTGGGCAAATCATTCAGTCTATATATGCCTCGAATAGCTTGCTGGTATTTATCTGCTGAATCAGAGACAAAAAGTAGTTGTTATCTCTTCTCTGTTCAAAGTTTAATCACCTTTATTCATATGTAACATTTTATATTTATGTGCCCCCTCCTTCTCCCCAACAAAAAGAATACCTTTTCCTTTTTTGCTGAGAAGGGAGATCTTCATCGGTGATTCCATCCATGCAAGGAACTCCTAGTGTGTAAACTGCTTTCCTCAATATAAATCAGCAACTTGTCAGAAATTTATGGTGTGAGATAATTGCTCTTGGGTACTGAGAGTTTCAGTGATTTGCCATAGTCACAGCATGTTGGAGGCAGCCTTTGAACCTAGGTTCAAGGGCTGATCCTTTATTCACTCCCATACTATCTTATACATTAGTTGATTTTTAGTTATATCCGACTTTTTGTGACTCCATTTGAGATTTTCTTGGCAAAGATACTGGAGCAGCTTTCTATTTCCTTCCCCAGTTCGTTTTACAGATAAGGAAACTAAGGCAGAGTTAAGTGACAAAAAAAGAAAGAAATCAGGTCTTCCTTACTTTAGACTTGTCACTGCCAGAAAGATTAATAGACTTGCTTCAGGCCATTCAGAGAATTTGAAACCAGGTGTTCAGGTTCTAAATCTAGTGCTTTTCCTCCTATATCATTTTTTTTTAAAGGTCAGCAGGAATCCTTCAGCTATTAGTCAGATTCCCCTTACTAAGTCTTTTACCATTGTCTTCACAACATCATCCCAAGCTTCAAAAACATTTGTATAATTATCATCACACACGATGGGCCTACTTCCAGCTGCTTTCTGTTTTAACTTTAGATTCTTTCCACGGTGTTTGTTTTTGGTGGTGGCTGGGGGAGGGTGTGTGTGTGTGTGTGTGTGTGTGTGTGTGTGTGTGTGTGAGAGAGAGAGAGAGAGAGAGAGAGAGAGAGAGAGAGTGTGTGTGTGTGTGTGTGTGTGTGTCTGTTTTTGCTATCGAAGAGAAGAACTGATCGAATTTTCCTTCTATAATAACAATCAAACTTCCAGGCCTAATCATATAAATTTTGTTGTTCAGTGGTGTCTGACTCTTTGTGACCTCATCTGGGGTTTTCTTGGCAAAGATACTGGAGTGGTTTTCCATTTCCTTCTACAGATCACTTTATAGATGAAGAAACTGAGGCAAACAGGGTAAAGTGACTTGCCCAGGGTCACATTAAACTCAGATCTTTCTGACTCCAGGCCTGGGTATCTATCCACTGCACCACCTAGCTGTCAATCATAGAAATTCCTTGTGTTTAAAGAGTACCCTTCTTGATGGATCCCAAAGTGCATTATTTAATTAAGCCTCACAAAGTCTTATCAAGGATTATCCTCATGTGAAAAAACAGAGGCATTGCCATGGGCTGGGTGGGGAGCACAGGGAGGGGGGAGAAAATTTGAAACTCAAGGGATTGTGGAACTGAATCTTGTAAACTAAAAGTAAACAAACAAATTAAAGGAATAAAATAACAGGCATGCATAGGGTTGAGTGGATCTTCCCTAGGACAACATGGGTGTGCCCATACTAAAGATGAGACAAGACAGAAACCCCTTATTCCACTGCTTTTTCCACTCCCTGAATTTAGATACATTGTAAGTTTAAAAACTGGCAGGGTTGGGGGATGGAGTGGGAAGGAACCTCCCAGTAAGCTATCTTCCCCAGAAATATGGTTGGCATGTAACCTGCAGTTATGGGCAGAATTCTAAGGACTTTACTTACTGGTAGACAAAGAAATAATTGGTTGATTTAATCTATTTTAAAGGATTAAAACATACTTTATATGAAATTAGCAAAAATCCATTAAAAAAGAGACAGTAGGAAAATAAGGCCAATAACTAGACTATAGGATAATACACAATAAATATATTGGATACAAGTTATGCAAAAACCAAGGTGGAAAAGATTGTTACTGCCCAGGGGAGCCAAGCTCCTCTTTTGTGGCTCTTTATTCTGTTGATCATCCCCTTGGCATCCATTCACTTCAACCAACCAACCAACCAACCAACCAATTAATCAACAAGTATTTAAGTGTTCGACCTGTTCTAGGTACTGTGCTGGGCATTGGGGATATACATACAAAGAATGAAATAATAACTACTCAAAATAAGTTTGCCTTCTGTGACTATCTTCTCTCCTTGTTTTTCTCTTGCCTGACTACTCATTCTCCTTTCCTGGGTCATTAGCTATCTCCTGTTCCTATAGCATGAGTATCTGCCTCTGTCCTGGACCCTCTTCTCTTTCTTCTCTACTCTTTCCTTTGATGAGTTCATCAATCACTTTGGGTTCAAGCAATATTTCTTTTTTTCTTTTAAATAGTATTTCATTTTTTTCCAATTAAATATAAAGACAATTTTAGCATTCATTTTTTATATAATGTTGAATTCCAAATTTTCTCCTTCCCTCCACTCTTACCAACTTAGATGGTAAACAATTTGATATGAGTTATATATATATATATATATATATATACAATCATGAAAAAATATTTCCATATTATTCATGTTATGAAAGAAGAAACAGGACAAAAGAAAAAAAAACACACAAAATAAAGTGAAAATAGAGTACTTTGATCTCCATTCAGACTCTATCAATTCTTTCTCTGAACATGGACATCATTTTCCATTGTGTGTCTTTTGGAACTGTCTAAGATCATTGTATTGCTGAGAAGAGCTAAAGTCAATCACAGTTTTTCATCCTGCAGTGTTGCTGTCACTGTATACAGTGTTGTTCTGGTTCTGCTCACTTCACTTTGCATCAGTTCATGTCAGTCTTTCCAGGTTTCTCCGAAATCATCCTTCTTGTCCTTTCTTATAGCACAATACTATTCTATTACAATAATATACCATAACTTATTCAAACATTCCCCAGTTGATGGGCATCCCCTCAATTTCCAATTTTCTTGCTACCACAGAAAGAGCTGTCAAGCAACACTTAGCTCGAATGCCTCTCCATAGCTCCAGTCCTGTTTCCCTAAATGTCTATTGAAAATCTATAGATATCTCAAACCTAACACATCCAAAATGGAATTCATTATCTTTCTTTCTCCCAGAGCTATGGGTGGGATTTTTGTCACCCAAGGCAATGATTACAAACCATCCCTGAGCAGGTGGCATTAAATGTCAGGAGAGGAGGAAGTATATACCAACCTGTGGTAGAGACCCTTGGATATCAGTTTGTGCCCCCTGCTAGGGAAGACACTGTAGAGCCTCCTAGGATAGTGATGGGGGTGGGGGAACTTGCCCCCAACACTACCATCTAGCAGTAGTGTTTAAACTAATTTTATTTTAACTAATTATTCTTGCTAATCATGTGCTAAGTTCTATGTTGTTTTTTTTTCATACTGCACAAACACTGCAAGTATTGGTGATAACCTCTAAATTTGGCAGCCTTTAAAGTCGGTGCCCTGAAACAAATTCCTAGTTGCCCCATGGCTCTGGTTCTCTCAAGCCAACCTTTCTTCTGAACTTCCCCATTTCTATTAAATACACCAGCATCCTTCCCCATCATGTATGTTCATAGCTTCAGAGTCATACTACCTTCCCTCCTGCCTATTAAGTACATTTTTTAAAATGGAGGCAGTTAGGGTTAATTGACTTGCTTTGGGTGATGCAACCGGCATCTGAGGCTGGATTTGAACTCACGTCCTCCTGACTCCATAGCCGGTCCTCTCTATACTGCACCACATAATGGTTCCTAATTCTTATTAATTCCCTCTCCATTTCTAGACTCCATCACCTCCTCATCCAGTCACCAGAGCTAAGTTCAGGCTCTTAGCTCTCCCTAGACCTCTGTAACAACTTCAGAATTGGTCTCCCTGCTTCTAGTCTTTCTTTTCTAATATAATCTTTACACAACTGCCAAAATAACCTTTCTAAGGTACAACCATATTCCTCCCATGTTGAAAAACCCTCAGTGGCTCCCCAATCACATAGAAAATCCTACTCCTTAGTCTGGTTCTGAAAGCCCTCCACTGTCTGACTTCTACCTACTTGCTCAGCCATATTTCATATTGTTCCACTCCAAAATCCAAGTCTCTACATTCCACTTACGCTGGACCATGAGCTCTTCTCCAACCTTGATACTTCATCTCCTTTTTCTATACATCCATACAAGTTGTCTGACCATTCTTGGAATGGACCAATTGATCAAAATTTATAAAGCACCTACTATGTGCCAAGCACTGTGCTTAACCAAAAAAAAGATAGTCCCTACCCTCAAGGACCTTACAATCTAACAGGGAAGACAACATGCAAACAAATATATGAAAGCAAGTTATGTATAGGGTAAAGAGGATATAATTAACGGAAGGAAATGTAATACATTATCTCCTTACCTCCACTTCTTAGAATCCTTCTCCTTTGAAGTTAATACCCTCACTTTTACTTATTTTCATGCATTTTCTATCCTCCCTGAAGGTAACACATGTCATATTCAATGACAATCCTCTCTTCTAGTTCTTCTCCAGCTGAAATTAAGCTTTCTGAAGGCAACAACACATATATTATCTTTGTTTTTCTCACCAGCATTTAGCATAGTGTATTGCATACAGTAGGTGCTTAATAAATGCTTTTAATTATTGAACCTTGAAAAAGATGTTCTTAAGTGTTATCTGAAGAGGAGTCATTATTTTAGGATCCTAAATATATATTTATGTTCTAGTTGTTGGGTAGGTAGAATTACCTTAAAGTATTTTCTTCAATACATCTTATCTGCAAATCTCTTGAATTCTAGTCTTTCCTCATTTGATGCTGAGTAGTATCACAAAGATAATAATTATGGTATCTGGGGTGGCTAGGTGGTGCAGTGAATAGAGCACCGGCCCTGGAGTCAGAAGGACCTGAGTTCAAATCTGGCCTCAGACACTTTGACACTTACTAGCTATGTGACTTTGGGCAAGTCACTTAAAACCAATTGCCCTCCAAAAAGCAAAATAATAATAATGATAATTATGGTATCTTATTTGCTTTACTTCTTTCTGAAAATGTATTCTAAGACTACCCTGGAAAGACAGGACAAAGAGTTATGCTTACGGAAGCCCCAGGGGGTACAACTGTTCATAGACTGAAAAAATATAGTGACAGACTTTTCCTTTTCTGAAAGGGATTCATTTTTTTTCCTTCCTAAAGAGCAATAATCAATAGGAAGGGGAATCCCTTCACTAGACACCTCACTGATTACTTTATTAGTCATGTATGAAGCATCTTTATGGGTATTTCATATTAAGTAGCCAAATTACTGACCCTTGGTCTCTGGCAGTGTCCACAAACCCTTCTCTAACCTTTCCCACCATATATACTCACACTACATAGAGGGAGTGTAGTACCAGACACTACATTATACTTTACAAATATCTCATTTGATCCTCACAATTCTGTGAGGTATTATTTTACATTTTATAGTTGAGGAAACTGAGGCAAACAAAGGTTAAGTGCCTTGTTTAGGATTACCTAGTAAAGTGTCTGAGACTGGATTTGATTCTAGTACTCTATCGACTGTACCACCAGATGGGGGGGGGGGTGTTTGTGATCTTCTTTGACATGCAAATAGCCCCTTTTGTTTATTAATTGTCTGTTCATAACTTAGCATGAATTACTTTGAATAGATAATGCCACACCAACCTGGAAGAATTGGGAGTTTGAAGAGGTTAAGGGAGGTAGAGAGGAAGTTAGTTAATTAACTCTGTCAGTAAATAATTATTGTCCAGTCATTTTTTCAGTTGTGCCCAACTCTTTGTGACCCCATTTGGAGTAACAGAGATACTGGAGTGGTTTGCCATTTCCTTCTTCAGCTCATTTTACAGATGAGTAAATTGAGGCAAACAGGGTTAAGTGATTTTCCCAGGGCTATACAACTAGTAAGTGTCTGAGGCCATATTTGAACTCAGGAAGGAAGATGAGTCTTTCTGACTCCATGCCAGGTGCTCTATCCATGGCACTACTGAGCTGCTCCTACATCCACATAAATGATGCAAAGGCAGTAAAAATGGGGGGGCGGGGGTCCTGTCTTCCAGGTACTTACTAGCTAGGAGAAATAACTTTTACACACACACACACACACACACACACACACACACACTCCAACCCTATAATATAAGGAAGTAAATAAGCAGAGAGATAACTCACAGCTCAAGCGATCATGAAGGAGGTGACATTTGATCTTGGCCAATAATCAGTGATGGGGGTGACTTGGAATGGAGAGAATATTCTGGGGCAAGGGAAAGACTAAGGCAAGAAAGCAGCAAGCTGTTTAGGAAATAGAGAATAATCAGGGATCAGAGAAATAAGACTACAGGGGGTGGGGGTTGAGGGAAGATGGGGGAGGGCCTTGAATGACAGACTGAGCAACTTGGCTTCTATTAAAATAGGCACAGGGAAGCCTTTGAAGGTCTTTGAGCAGGGCAGTCACAAGATCAGAGCTCTGCTTGGGAGAAGATTTATCTGGCAGTGTAGATCAGAGTGGATTAGAAAGAGGCTGGAGCAAGCAAAACTAGTTAGGAAGCAATTGCAATAATCTCAGAAAGAAGAAAGGATGGCCTGGAATAGGGTGGTCGCTGGGATAATGGATCCTGGGAATGGAAAGGGAACTGTGGAGGAAGAATCCACAGGACTTGGAAGCAGGTTGGGTGGGTAGCAGGTGTTGATTTTTTTTCCTTTCTTGAGCCTTACCTAATTCTTTACTTCTTTCTCAAGTACTTTTGTGCTGTATAATGTTTATAATTATTGTGATTGTGTCATATTATTCTCCTGGATGGGAAACAGCACAAGGGCAGGAACACTACATTATAATCTATTTATTATTTCGATGCCACCCCTATGAAATTCAGCCTAATTCTTTGCCTAGAGGCATGTTCATATGAAATAAAAGGAGCGGGAGTCCCAGGTTGTCAAGCCCTCAAAGTCTCTTCAAATACACAAGTGCATGTTTCACAAATGCAAAATGGAGTTTCAAGGAGGATTTCATCAATGTGGTACTCCCTCGTTTGAAATCAGATTGCAAATCGTTATGGATATAGAGCTGAAAAGAAGGCATGCTGGAGGGGGAAGAGACGAGCAGAAGAAAAAGAAGTGGGAAGGTTTCCCCTGCTTTGCAATTGTGTCTAGGGCTGACCTAGACCTTTAAAAAACATCTACAGGGCTACTTTAGGAGTATGCCAATAACAGTTTATGCCTGAAGAGAGCAACTTGTTTCTTTCTCTCCAGGCCATCTCAAGGTGAGTTTTTTGTCCCTCCATTCCCTCCACCAAAAGAAGTCCAACCAGGCTCTACATCTACCTGTATCTCAACTTAATTTAATTGAATTGCTTTGGAAACAGTCTCCTATACTGAACTAAACAAACCCCTCTGGCAGTTCAGGCAGGGAGTGGGGAGAGGATTGGAGTTAGGTCTGTGGAACTGTCCAGCATGAACATGGGTGGGAAGGGAACTATAGAAAGAAGGTAGATTCCCTAATGACCACTGCTCTAATGGAGTCCTGTAAGAGAATAGCTGCTCTTTCTCTCACCGATTCTTCACTATCTATCCAGTGACCACTTTAGGCCAAGCCAGTATCCTCCATTCTGGGGCAGCTGCTTTTCTGAAAGTCCAGCTATACCAGACTAACCTGCTGGGCTGCTGTGGGTTTGTCTAGCCCAGAGGTTAAAGACAATGTACTGGTAGCATGTATTTCCTAACCTTGGTGCTAACTTGGTCCTTAACCACAGCCCCCAACCCTAAAGACTGAGAAAGGAACTTCACACAGAACCTCCTTTTCTTTCTCTGCCCATCTCAACAGCTTTGTGAATCTGGTTTCCACGCTGCTGTATCTCTTCCCACGAGAGGGAGCAAGGAATTCCTCTCCAATCCTGGCCCTCTGCTAGCACCTATCTGACGAAACTGACAACAGGTCAGGGCTGGAGACAATTGAACTGGAAGTCTGGAGATCCGGGTTCGAGTCCTGGGACTCTTACTAATTAGCTGTTTGAAGTGGGAGAATTGCTCTACCCCTCCGGGTCTCTTTTCACCTGTCAACAATGGGTTAGATATGAACTCTAAGGTGTCTTACAGTTGTAACATTTTGTGGCTCTCCAAGGTCCTCTTGGCTCCTATAATAAAATGAATGGGGGTCCTGGGCTTCTGTAGAAACTGAGGAAAGGGACTTAGTAGCAGAGAATTGGAACAGGAAGGGACCACCTCAGGGTGACCAAATCCCTGAAGAAGAGCCCTGCCCGTCTCTCCACGGCAGAGAGGAGCCCTACTCAATTTTCGATTCGTCACCCACATTCTCGTTCTTCTGTAAACCATTCCCTTACCCCGCTCCGGACCCAACAGGCAGGAGAGGACCGGGACCAGTGAGTGACCAGCCTCTAAGCAGGCCTTTGTGGGACTGTTGGGGGTTGATTTTTCTGACCTGAAACAGTTATGAATGGTACCCGAGACGCGACTAGGCTACCTGAGCCGGGAGCCGGAGAGCCGGTTAAGGTAGGGATGATGGAGACTAGGGTCAGACGGCTTGTTTCTCACTAGCCGCCGCTTCCCTGGGCAAGGACACTCGGCGATTTCAAAGCGTCGGTTTCTCTGGTAAAATCCTCAATCCCAGCGGTAGATGGCCAGTTCCCACCCAGTTGGTACGAACCTGGATTGTCCTAATTTTCATTTTCCCCCCTTATAGTCTGTTAAATTGACTAATAAACTCAACACAGGGTTCTCTGTGCGGCTTCAAAAAACTAGGTAATTTTGTTAGAAAATGTTGAAATTCAACCCCGAAGTATTCAGCCCCAGTGTTTAGTTAAAGTAACCCTGTGGGTTAATAAACTAAACAAAGGCAAACCATGCAAAACTGGAGCAATGAAAACCAGGCTAAATAAACGAAGGGAAGTTTATAAGAACCCTTTAGGAGGGAAAAAAAAGAGCTAAGGCAAACGGCCTAGGAGTTTAATACGAAGCATGTGAGAGGAGGCTCATTTTACAGGTACGCTGCCCGACAGCCAGCAGCCATTGTCAAGTCGGCGGCGTAGATTTCAGATTTGTTTGAGCTCGTTTGGAAACTTTAGCCAGCGGTACCGATTCAAGAAGCCGACACTTGATGTGGCCTCCCTCTCGGCCTCCCTGCCTCTCTCTGAAGCAGCGGCAGCTCTGCCAAGCGTTCGGACATCTGCACTTCTGGTTCAGGCTTGCGGCCTCCGGGCTGCTGCAATTTCAGTAACGACGGAGTGCATAGAATTTGCCGATGTTGTTATGCGTACGGAGGATAATGCTTGGCCCTCTTGTTAAAATAAAGACCTCTGTTGACTTTAAACAACCACTCCCTTGTGGCCCAGATATTTCGCGTTTTATAGCCGGGCTAAACAGAGGCACTTAGTCTGCTTAGCGAATGTGCCCTCCTAGGGAATATGTTCTAATACGATAATCTTTAACCTTTTTTTTGGGGGGGGGGCATGTTTTGGACCTCTCTGGCAGTCTGGGGAAGCCTGTAGTCCCTTTTTCTGGATAACGATTTTAAATGTATAAAGTAAAACATGTAAGATAACAAAAATATAACATGTTCAAATATGCATATATATATTTAATTCAGGGATCCCATATTAAGAATCCAGCTTTAAAGAAAAAAATATATACGACCCAAAAAATGGACAAAAGTAAATTCCTGGTTGAGGGCACTTGGCCTTTTGGAGAGACAGACTGCGTGCGTGACCGGCTCCCGCAGGCCCAAAGATTCTTGGTCCCGGCCAGTCTTGCACTGCTCTGCTCTGACTCGCTGAGCCGGGCGCCCACGCCCAAGGAGAGTCCTTTCCTCGCAGGAGATGCTGACAGCTTAATAACGCCGACTCCACTGTACAGATGAGGCCGCAGACCTTCCAGCCAGTTGTTTTTGATCAAACCAAGGGTAGGCCGTGGGTGAGCTGGTCCCCTCTACGGAATAGCGGGTTTCTAAAATTATTTTATTTTGCATTCGCATCCCCGAGAAGCAGTTGAGAAGGAGAAAGATGGCTGGGAAAAACAAGCCCCAGAAATAACAATCCATTTGTTTTTTTCATTTTAGAGGAAAGCTGTACAAACAGCCCCGGTCCTCGCTCCTCCCTCGTCCCCCAAAGCAGGTCCAGCCATGAAAGGAAATGGGGCGGGCGAAGGAGGTTGATTTTTCTTTTCTTTTCTTTTCTTTTTTTTTTCTAGAACACTTAAACACTTCCCTCTCTCCCTCTCCTCCCCTGTTTTCCGAGAGAGGGTGGCCCCCCAGACCCGGGTGTCCTCTCTCCGCTTGGAGATCAGAGACAACACAGGTTCACTTTTAAATGAACCTTCAGGCAGCTGGACAATAGCCGGGACCTCACACGGGGGGCACCTCTCCCTTCCCCCTCCGCCCCACTCCATTCCAGGTCTGGGTACTTTGCATTTCTCTTGGTGAATCCTCATCACCTAAAATAGCAGCTGGGAGAGGTGGATGGGGGGGAAGGGGGAGGATGGGCCGGTGGGGCACTGAGCAACCCAGGGTATTTGAGAGAGTAGGGCCTGTGGGTGTTTTAATTCTTTTTAAAACGTAATTGGGCAGCTGAGGTTTTTGCAGGGGAGGGGGACTAAGAGGAAGAAGAGGGGGAAAAAAGTCGGGTGAAACACAACACATTTATCTATCAACCGCCTAGACAAGACAAAGAGGTTTTAACAACAGTTTGAAAAGAGCGGCCTGTGAATGGTTACTATTCAATTTGTATTTTATTCCCCGCTGGTCATGGAATTGAGATCAGAAGAAAAAGTGAAAACACATGGCTGAGGTCAGGGGATCAGAGAACCACCACATACAGCAAAGGGAAGGGAAAGCAATGGGAACTCGTGTGAAGAAATGGATTATATAAACAGAGCTTACCATCGCCTGCGCCCCATTATCCTATAATTTACCCTGCATGGGAGCATAGAAATATATTAAACTAGTGATAGGTTTTACCATTTCTTTACAACCTCGCCTCTTGCCAATCAATTCTACTATATACTTTCAGACATGTTTAGAATTCTTGAACTAATGTGTTTATTTTAAATATCACAGGGAAATTATTACATCACCAGCAAATAATGTCAGAGAGGGGGTCTGCCTCCCTTTTGAAGTCCTGCAGCAGTGAAACATGATTTTAATTACATAATCACTTTGAAACTATAATTATACAATAAACGAGGAGGATTAAGAGGGAAGTATAGAGTACATTAAAAATTGCTTAGGTCCTGAGAAAACAAACTGAACATGTAGGGGGAAAAGACAGAGATGAAATTCCAGGTCCTGGGGACCGAGATGATCGGGCTGGATCTTTAACTGCAGCTATGGCCAGGATCTGAAATCTGGGTCTCCTCCAAAGCCTCCCCCAATCTCACCCCCAAGCCGGCAGGGTGAATTCGAACCTAAGCGTCGGTGTGGATCTTCAGGGCTGTTTTGCAAAGTTAAAAACCCTGGAAACATGAGCACGGAGAAATCAGAGGAGCGAGTAAAATCATGGCACTGATGGCCCAAGTTCCGTTTACAGTTTTCTGTTGCACCAAAACAAATACATTTTGTTGTTGTTTTGGCGTTTGCGAAATTCATTGTGATTGAAAGCCGAGATAAATCCATATGCAAAGGAGGAAACTTTGCCCAGACAAAACTAGAGTTCGCTTTTGTTTTCCTTTTCCTTCCTTCCCTGGAGGAGAGAGGGAGTGCAGCCCTAACCTGGTCTGGAGGATTGCTCCGATTGCCTTCGACTGGTTTATAAATCAACTTGTTTTGCAGCAGGGCTTGTTTCTCAGGACTGCTCCAAGCCGGCCTTGAACAAACGGAGGCACTTTTGTTCCAATTAGACACACGCAGTGACTCACATTCTCACCCCTCCTCCCCCAGCACCCTCCTAGCAGGAAAGGTGTTTTGTTTTCCTCTTAGTTCTGGTGAAACCCCAGTGTGAGGTGCACCGTTAAGTCCCCTAAGAACCGATGCCTCCGAGGGCGAAGGAAGCGCACGTGCTGGTGGCATCTTTCCCGCGCTTCGCTGAATTTCCAATTCCAACTCTCCCACCTGAGATTTGAAGGGGAGGGGGCAGGAGGCGGGGCTCTTTGTGGACTGGGCTTTCTCCCGGCTGACTTTGGAGGGCCGGTGGATAGTATAGCGTAGAGGCCGGAAGGCTCTTTTTGTCTAACCCAGGAAACTGAGTTCTGACACAGGTGGCATCTGATCCTGGAGAGGATCCCTAAGATACTGGGAGTGGGGTGGGCAGTCTCCTTTTTCCCCCCTCTTCCTCATCTTTCTTTCTCTCCGTTCCCTTTCTCCTTACGTCTATTTCCTTTTATTTATTTATTTTGACCAACCTGATGGCTTTTCTCCTCTCCCCTCCCCCATCCCTTTCTCTTTCCTTTTCTCAGAGACCTCGTAGCCCTTACATTTTGGAATGTCCTCGGGGCTCTGTCTGGAGGCTCTCTTGTGGAGAAACTGAAATTTTCAATTAGGTTTCTCTCTGTTGCATCCGCCTGATCTCTAACAAAGACTTGGGAGTAATTACAACAAAGTACCTTTTGCAATCTTTGCTTTTCTCCATAGTCTTGGTCCGCCTTTACCAAAAAGCTCTGTCCCTTTGATGATAAGTATTGTTCCTAGCAATGTCCGCCTATGTTAGGGTTGGTAAACTCTGTAAGGATTCAATTTAGGCACGAACCAAGGGGCTGAACTTGAATATGAAGGTCCTGAAGTCTCTCAGTGAGTCGAGCTTTTTGCCTAAGTCGAAAATGTAGTTCTGCAGCATCATTAATATTTAATATATCCGAGCGGTTTGTGGTCGGATAGGAAGGTACACTCCTCTGAGAATTCCCCCCAGAATTCCGAGCCATAAAAGCTCTTCCAGGAGAGTGGCTGGTAAGGTGGCTGGGGCAGAGAGGAGAACACTACAGGAAGTGCCGGGGCACCACTATGGCAGCTCTCAGGTCTGCCGGGAGTGCGCAAAGTTTTGAACTCCAAAGATGGGAGCTCTCATTTACAGAGGGCTAGTGGCCACATTCACCCTGTTTACCGTTAATATTAAGGCATAAGAATCACATTAGTCTGCAGCAGACCATCAAGGACAAGGGGGAAAAAGGAGAAATAGTTCATCCATAGTCCTACTGTTAAAAGTGTTTATTATTTACTTTGGTAAGAAGAGTATAATTTGCTCAAGATCGCTCGGCAAACAAGAGCACAGCTTTGTATAGACCGCGGAGCACCTTTCAAGATATCCAATACAACCTGCACTTGTGGACTGTTGGGTCTAGGAGCCAGTTTGTAGAGAGGGTCTCAGCTCCAAATTTACTTAGCTCTTTTACCTTTGAGGGACACGGAGACCAGAAAACTAAAATGTTAAAGGCAGGCTCCTCCCTAGAGTGGAGGTATGAGAAAGAGGGCTGGGAAGAAAGAGAAAAGCCCTCGAGTTGGAATTGATGGGTGCAGGGTTGAGGAAAACGCCAGATCTCTCCGAGGTGTTTTGAGTCAAGAGACCTAAGCCTGATGTTCGTTTTTCTTACTACCGCTAACTTAACTTCTCCAGGCCTCCTCAGTAAAGGGAACGATTAGTTTAGGCTACACCTGAGCTCGTTTCTAGTTCTATGATTCCATGACTTGAGAGGAAATTAATAGTGTTTTAAAGTGTGCAGAATGTTTTCCCCATAAGAAACCTATGAGGTGGGTAGTGCAATTATCATTAGCCATTCCGTTTTGCAAAAAAAGGAGGTCACTTAAGGTTGTTGTCCCTGGTCATACAAGTAGTGCTGATGCCTACATCACAAAGTCCACTGCTATTTCTGCTACACTCTGTATCGTTAAAGAACCCCTTCCTCTCTCTCCACCCCGGCAACGTCCAGACTAACGATTTAGTCTACTCTTTTGTCTGCCCTGAATGAGAATCTTTGCAGCCAGTAGCTGGGTCCCTCGAATCCTGCCAGACGGCGGCCAATGTGAACACCCCGATGGCCTCTCAGCCATGATTACTGACCGCAGGCGATGGTGCGGGCAGTCCAGTGAGCAGATCGAAGGGCCAATGAAGTCAGGAAGGAAACCATAAAGGCAAACGTTCCTTGGAGGAATTCTTGTCAGTACAGAGCGTCCACTGCAGCCCCGCGGGCATTGAGCTATTTCCTCTACTGTGTGATCCTGTCCACGGCTTTCTGAAATTGTTTGTTTACACTGAGACATCTGATGCGCATCAGGAGGTGAGGGAAGGCTGCTTGGGATGATGGGTGGATTTCCAGCCTCTGTCTCTTGGCAGAGTGCGCTGAGCGATCTGGCCCTCCAGACGCTGAGAGGTTTTTGTCGGATGCCAAACCTCCTCAGTCCCTGAACCCTTAGGGGCGTTGGGTGCCCCTCATCAGGGATTCTGGAAATACAGGTTTCCTTCACCTCCCCATTTTGGCTCTCGTCCACTGACTGAGGACTTGCTTTAGCTCCGAACACACAGTCCTATTATCCCAGCTCCTGAATTCCTTGTCTGCCAGCGGCAGAGTCCACTTGTCCTCTGAGGCCCTGGCCTGTGGCACACAAAAAATCTCGATGACCTCTCAACCCGGCAGTCAGTGAAGTCTGTTCAATACTGTGTCAAGCACCCTTGGCAACCCTAATGGTGCACATGTTATTATCTAGCCGAGCACTTCACGTGCACCGCCACATGCAGGGTCTTAAATGGGGAAAACAGGAGGCAATATATATGTTGGAATCATGCTTTTCTGCTGCCAAGCCTGAGAGGGGCCTAGAGACCGGGAACCTGCCAAGATAGCCATCTACTGTGGTGAATGGGAATGTAAATTTATGTTGTTGCCATCTTTCTATGATTGTATTGTGTAAGATCTTCCCTGCCCCTAGGTTAAGTGTACCTGGAGCCTGTGTTGGGAGGCTTGTTTTTCAGGAGATACTTTGTGATTGGGCAGTGGGTCAAGGCTATATAATCTTTCATGAGAGGCTTTGTTTTGGGGCTCACTTTGAGAAGTGTGTGATTTGACCAGAGGAGACTCTGGGCAGCTGTTGAGAGCTCCCTGGCTTTGAAAAACCCAGATATTGGTGCTTCCCTCTCTGGTGACTAACTAGGTATGGATGTAATGGTTGGACAGTTGGAGGCCTGTCTGCTTGAAATGTTTCTCTGTCTTGTAACTTCTGCTGGTAATCTGTTTGTATACTCTGAAGTTCGGGGTGCTGACTTTTTCCCCTGAACTAGGTAAATGATATGTTTGATTGATTAAAGTAAGATTGTTAACCTACTTTGAGTTGCTTTCCTTTAGAAAAGCAGATCTAAGAACCTGTGTTGGCAGCCACCCTGGGGATGCTGGGGTGCTTGCTGCTACATGTGGGCACCAGCCAACGGGGACCATTTTGTCCTTCTTCCAGATCTCTCCTGTATTGCATAGACTTTCCCTTCAACATACATTTAACAAGCACCAGCACTGTGTGGAATAAGGACAAAAATACTTGCCCTCATGGAGCTTACAGTCTAGTAGAGAGATCCTATACTTATATGAATAACAAGAGTGAATGGAAAATGCCTGAGAATTGCAAAGTGCTGAGCCACAGGAAGGAGAGGGGCTAAATGGACTTGGGGAAAGGTAATAAGATAATTATGGTAACATTGATATATGTCATTTTTCCAATTACACCTTTATAGAAGAACTAAAGCATTATGAACACAGATTGCATATCTAAACATATATTAGTGCATCTAGTGTCTCTCATTAAGTCATATAAATCATATACCTCAGGTTCATTACCTACCCAGAAGGACTTGGAGTCCAGAAGGCCTGAGTTCAAATCCTACCTCAGACATTTAACTAGCTGTGTAACCTTGGGCTGATCACTTAACCTCAATTTTCTCACCTGTAAAATGGATATACTAATAAGCACCTACTTCCAAATATTTTTGGGAGGATTAAATGACATATTGTTTATAAAGTGCTTTGCTCGTAGTAGGCACTTGTTTCCTTCCTTTTGGTCTTAATCTTTCTTAGTAGTTGTAGTCCAAAAAATTAGGTTAGAAGAAGTACTCAACTTCTTGTGACCAGAGCAAAAAAAATGTCCCACACTCGTCTGGTGAAAAACCTTCTTGAAAAGGCCTTTACTTTGAATTGAACTCTGGGCAGCTTGGTGAAGTGGATAGAACTTTGGGCCAGGAGCCAAGAGGATATGAATTCAAGTCCAGCCTCAGATACTTCCTAGCTCTGTGACTCTGGGCGACTCACTTAACCCTGTTTGCTTCAGTTTCCTCATCAACAAAATGAGCTGGAGAAGGAAATGGCAAACCACTCCAGTATCTTTGCCAAGAACACCCCACAAAGGGTCAACAAGAGTCTGACTCAACTAAAAAAAATCCACTTAACAACAACTACTTTGAATACAAACACATCTGTCTGAAGTGAAATCTAAGTCTTGTTTCAACATTAAGCCCAGGAGCAGATGGCCGTGCTGACTACCTTTTGGTCTCTGAGAGTTACTATGACAATTGTTGTCCTGAAACCAACCTGGTGCTGAATTTGGGGAAACTTATATAGGCTAGTCCTCCAACAAAAGATATTCTATAAGTCTGGGGCCAGCTGGTAAATGTCATTAGTCTCTTAACAAAAAATTGTGGCTGTACATTCATTCACAGTCTCCAAAAACATTACATTATTTTATTTGATTCTCACAATACTCCTATAAGTAAGGGCAGGTTGTGTGTTATTGTTCTCCAGGGTGGTATAATCAAAGGCCTGGGTACAGGGTGTGCCAAATTTGCCCAGGCACATCCTGATGTCTCAAACATAGTATTTTGAAACTCTTTTCTTGCTTATTTATTTAAAGTTAAGCTGTTACTTTTTAAAATTTAAGTTTCAATTCTAGTTTATTTAGTTTGATGAATAAAAATAATGTCCTTTATGATGTCTTATTCAACAGATGTTTGCACACCCTGATGAAATATACTGCCCTTCCTTGGATCTAGGTTCCAATCTTGACTTGGAGATATTGATGCTGCCACATATTAGCTTGACCAAATCACAATCTCCCATATCGGGTCTTCTCCCATGTAAAATGTTCTTAATAGTATTACTTGCAGTGCCCACCTCACTCTTCATGTTGTTGCAGAAAGGGCACTGCCAACATTAGAGCTATATAAAAATATGAGCTGTTATTTTACAGACGGGGAAACTCAAAAGAGATTAACAGCTTTCCAAGGGGTGGGACTAGATCCCAGAACCTTAGCCCAACGGTCTCTTCCCCTTCCCAGTGCCCACTATTCCTTCCAGTAATAGACTTAATCGGTTTAAATGCAATGAAGAGAAAACTTCATGCATGTCTTCCCTGGAGACTTTAGCACAGCTCCTCCCCTACCCTTCTCTTCCCGGGCAGACCCGGACTCCCAGATCCCAGAAGTCAGCAGCGTTTGGCATAAAGCTCGGGGAGGAGCCCTGGGCGCGTCATAGAGGCAGAAGAACCGAGCCGGGAGAACGCTCTTCTTCCTTGAGAACCCGGCAGCCTGGCAACCCTCGCAGTCTCTCTTCCCGCGCCGAAACAGTGCAAAGAGACACGTCTCGCTCCGGCCGTGGAAATGAGCTGCGAGTGGCCCTCTCTTAAAATCACAACGCTGCAGAAAGGCCTCCCTCTCTCTTCCATAACAGGGCTGAAGCCGCACCACCTCTATTCTCTTAATTCTTAATCTCCTCCCTTAAGGACCTTCAAGAAGGCAGCGGCAGTTGCAGTTGGGGGCAGGGAAGGGTGGAGCAAAGATGGGGATAGCAAGGAAGGCTTTGGGGAGCCGTATCCCTCTGATTCCCTAAGCCTGGGGTCTAGGGTGGAAAAGGGAAGCCCTTTTCAATGTAGTATCAGGTTTGTTTTCCCATCCCAAAAGCAAAACGAACCAGTGACCTGTTTGGGGATGCTTGGACCACAGAGATTTTTATTTTAGAGATTTATATGGTCCTTGATAAGGGCAGCATTAATTTAAGGCAGTTCAGTACGGGTGAATGAGCCCCAGACTGGCAAGCCAGGAGCCCTGGGCTATAGTATCTCGCTGTGTACCTTGGCCAAAGTAGCTGATCTTCTCTGGTCTCGGGTTCTTCATTTGGAAAAGAAGGATTGCTTGAACCGACTTTTGTTTCGGTTCGAGTGCATCAGCATAGGGAGTTCCTGATGAGGAAACTCCTATCTCCCAAAGCACATCGGAACTTTGCAGCTCAGTGTCTGTAGAGTGGCCCAGAGACTTGAACTAGGTCACAGTGCTGTCATGTGTCAGAGGTGACACTTGAATGTCTCCAGGCACTGGTATGAGGTTCTAAAAAGATAATGTATACACAGCACTTGGCAAATTACGACTTACTATTTAACTCCAGTCATAATTCAATTGAAATTAATAAATGTTTATTGAGCAGTGGATACAGTTCTGGGCCTGGAGACAGGAAGTTCTGAGTCCAAATCAAGCCTCACTTATCGAGTGACCTTCAGTGAGTCATTTAACCTCTTTTTGCCTTAGTTTCCCCAACTATAAAATGAAGATTATACTAGCACTTACCTCTCAGGGTTGGGAGGATCAAATGAGACAATATTTGTAGGGGTGGCTAGGTCTGGCAGTGAATAGAGCACCGGCTCTGGAATCAGGAGGACCTGGGTTCAAACCACACCTCAGACACTTAACAGTTACTAGCCCGTTGGGCAACTCACTTAAGCCCAATTGCCCTGCCCTCCCCCTCCTCCCCCCCCCCAAAAGACTCCAGATAATATTTGTAAATCCCTTAGCACAGTGCCTTGTATTTAGCAGGCACTTAATGAACACTGTTGTTCTTATTACCAGGTGGGGAGGGCTGGTGCCATTTGGGTAGTATTGGAGAACAGCTAGGTGGTTGGTGGCAAAGTATGGATAGAGCTCCAGGACTGGAGTCAGGAAGACCTGAGTTCAAATCTAGCCTCAGACACTTACTAGTTATGTAAGTCACAACCTGGGCAAGTCACAGCCTCTATTTGTCTGTTTCCTCATCCACAAAATGGGGATAATATAGCAACTACCTCTCTAGGTTGTTGTGAGGATCAAATAATAATTGTAAGGGACTTCTTAGCACAGTACCTGATATAGCCCTGGAATAACCTGGAAAGAATGACTAAACCTGGGAAAAATGCTCCACCACTGCTGGCATTTCACAAAGCATTTTAAGTCCAAGTGGCTCCTTAGGGTTCACAGGAATCTGGACGAGAGATTAACTGTAGCCCTCTTTCTTCCACCAGGTTCTCTTCAGGTTCTTGCAGCCCATAGGCTGTATGTAACCTGGAAACAATGTGAGAAAAAGTAGGGAGCAAATACAGTCTCCCTACTACAGATGGAGAAACCAGGTTTGGCTCAATGACCTCAGAAATGCACGTCAAAAATTGTGTGCAAATTTTGTATTTGTGATTGGGAGGTTTCCCCCTCAGAAGCAGGTTGCTTTTCTTCTGACCTTCATTTCCCTGACCTGAACCCAAGGATAAGTGAAACAAGGCACCCCAAGCCCATGAATGTCATCTAATTCCCCCAGGAACTGTGGATTCATTAGCTAGTACTTGTAATTGTAAGTGTCTAGAATCATGATTAATTATCTTGGTGCAAGGCCTATTGTGACTGTGCAAAGGGATTCCTGACCTGATCATTATATATCTATCTTGTGTCTCAATGCTCATAACTTCTTCCTAGGAGACAGAATTCACTGAGCTTTTGGCCAGGATCCAGACTCTTCCCAGACAAGTGTGTCCTGTTTTTTCTCTTTCCAGGCAGGGTAGGGAAGGGGGTAGCTAAGGGGGGGAGTACTGAGAATAGCAGTGGAAAGAAGGGATGGATTTTGGTAGGAGGAAAAGCTCCTAGTGAGGACCAAGGTGGTAGTTCAATAATGATACATTTCACAGTGCATAGGCACTGTCCAAAGCAGACCAGACTAGTGCTTGTTTTATCAGGAGTTTTAAGTTTTGGGAAGAGGGTCTGCTTCCTTTCTGATTACTTCCCCCAGACCCTGAAAAGAGGATGAAGATGAGAATAGGGGTGTCTCCTTAAAAGGGAGGCCGTGTCTCCTGTTTTTCCTTCTCACAGCAATTGTGCTCCTTGCCAGAGGTAGAAAAGGTCTTTCAGCATCAAGGCACTGACTGTTTTGCCCACTGTCTCAGTCAGTACCATCCTTGGGGCTTCCTTCAACGCTCAGCTTGGCAGGGAGCCTGGGGTGGGTGGGGGGAGAATGTAGGGGAACACAGCTGAAACCTCGGAAGGGAGAAAGAAAGGCACATTCCTCTTGAGTGACTCTCCCTGGCAGATGATCCCATGCTGCTGTGGACTGCTCCAACCTGGAATGGGCCTGCCAGCTGGAGACAATGCCCATTTCTGAGCTTTCTCACTGGCACTCAGTGTCCCAGACAACAGCTTCTTGTGAACAAGCTAAAGAACCCAATTTCAATTTCCTTGATTCCCAAGTCCATCATTTCCTGTGTCTTTGTCTTTCTAATTGGATAAAAAAAGCTTACTTTGTCCAGAACTAGACAGACTAAAGGTGTTGCCATCTTAACGCCTAGTCCCTGCCCTTTCCCTGGCTGCCACTGGCTGCCCAAAGGACTTTGGTGCACTTTGTTACTGGAGATTTAGAGACAAATCACAACCAAGCATGATTTTCTAGTGGTGAGTCTTTTCTTCCCAGGAGGGTTTTTGTCATTTTTGTTGCATTAATCTTTTTTCTGTGTCCATTGCTGACTTCCTTTGTTTTTACATTTTCTCCACTTAGTTTACATCTAGTCAGTCAGTCAGCCAACAAGTATTTAAGCCTTTACTATATTCCAAGAGATGGCCCTAGAGCAGAAAGTGAGGCTGGTGACTTTACACAGCCTCCTCTCACTTAAATCCAATTCACTTGCAAGTCACGGCATCATCTTCCTCATATCAGGGTCCTCCTTGAGAACAAAGGACAAATGACAACCACAATGCCAGGCGTTGTGCTAAGCACCAGGAATACAAATAAAGGTGAAAATAAGTCTCTGCCCTCAATGAGCTTACATTCTAATGAAGGAAAGACAATATAATAAAATAAACTAAAAACGATTGAGTCTGAGTGAGAGGTACCTAGCTGGGATGGAGAAGACCTGAGTGAAGCCTGGTGAGGCACCCTCCTTAAACAGACCTTTTTGGAGGAGCCATTCATTCAGAAGGGGGCAGGTGCTTCTGAGGTGTGAATTTCAAAGCTAAAGTGATCTTCCAGGATAAAGAGGTTTCTGGATATGGTGGAGAGGTGCAGAGTACAATCTGGTCATCATTCTAGAATTAGACTGAATGATTAGAGAAAGGCAAAGTAAAGCAATTTAGAGGTTCTGATGGGGTACACAGACTCTGGAAACCCCCTTGAACACTCCTTAAATCTTCCTGCTTGATCTGGAGTTCACTTGAGGCCATAAACCTTCCATTATAACTATTCCCAAATCTCTGCTACTCTTAACCTAGCCTAATCCTCCATTGTCCAGCTACTTCCCACTCTTGATCCTATCAAAATATCTATGCTCAAATCTGTTACCATTAAACTAGCCTAGACCTCCATTGTCTGTCATCTCCAGGTAGCCTTCAGCTATTTCCCACCCTTAATCCCATTCCTGGAGGTTGACCTCACCCCAGTCCCCCCAGTCATCCCAGCCCTATTAAGATGCTCCCTAAACCCTTCTTCCCATCTCCCAAACTACTAGACCACCCCTAGATCCCTCCTACAGTCTTTCTGTATATAAGATCCATCTTGCCCCATTAAGGCATTCAGATTCAATCTAGCTCACCTAGCTGAGAATCAATCCAGCTCGATTGACAATACTTTAATAATCTTTAATAAACTTGTTTTATTTGATTGAGAGAAGGTTTGAGTCAAATTCATTCAGCAGGACCCACTGTGTGGGTATTTGGGGGTCTCAAGTACCCTTAAACCTAAACATCAACAGTTCCAACTCATTCAAGACTTGAATCAGTTAGATGTTATTGTGATGGCATGAAAACCCAAGCTCTTGCTCTTTGACTAGAAAATAGTACTTATCTTCCCTCTTTGCCCAGTCTTTACTTACTTACCCATTATATTTCTCTTCATCTTTTATCTTTCCCATTTTGCTCTTCTTTCAATTCCATTCATTCAGAAAACCATATATGGAATACCCACTATGGGAAATAAGGGGACATGGGAAATAAGCCACAGCCCTTAGAGAGCTTATAGTCTAGTACTGGAGAATTTTTTCCTTTCAGTTATTTAATGTTATCGTTTCAACCCCCTAGAACTCTAAAAGCCAGTATGGTGTTGTAACATGAATGACAGCAAGTGAGACCATTAATCATTTTAAATGAAGTTTTAATTGTGGAGCATAATTAACCCAGGGACTGCCAGGGGACATGTACCCAAATCAGGCAGCCCCAAGCATATACATCTTGAGGTTTATATAGACAAGAATCACAACATAGCTATTACTAGGGGGAAAACTACAACTTAGTCAGTTGCTACACAAGCAGGAAAAATACAGAAGCCAAAAGGTAGCAATCAGTTCATTGCCTCATGATTGTTGCCCAGCAGTCAGTTTGTTGCCCAACTGGAAAGTTCCCAAATCTATTTCAAAAACTGAACAGAAGCAGGGGAGGGGAGACCACTGTGGGCTTCAGGTAGCAGGTTTGGGCAGGTTTGCTTGGCAGGTTTGCTGCCTAGGCGGGGTTTGTTGGGTTTGGGCAGGTTTTCTAGGCAGCTCTCCTATGATGGCAAGAGATGGGGAATGTTTGCAAAATGGGGGGTTACTACAATATGGGGAGGGGGTTACTACAATGGTATAGTTAAAAGGGCACTGGAATTACAGGCAGCATATCCTCGGTTCATCCCACTTTAGGCAAACCACATGACTTCTCAGTAGTTTCTTTATCTGTAAAGTAGAAGAGTTGACCTCCATTATGATCTAAGGTCACTTGCAGCTCCAAATCTATAATACTATGAACCACTCTTTTGCCATCCAGAAAACTTTCTAATTATCTAAACTCTTACATTCCATCACTGTCCTTTGGGGTAATCTCCATTTCATATGAACAATTAATGTATAAAATCTAAATGCTAAGTATTTCAGTCCCAAGTGAGGAAGAGTGAGGATTAGGGTTGGGAATGAAGATTTGAAATTGGTCAAAGAAAACACAAATGTAAGGAAAGGAACTATAGACTAAAAAAAGTGCATCTAATTTGACAAATATCTATGATATTCCTAACTGTGCAGAGGCTTCTGCTAGGCAGTGAGAGAGACAGAAAGTTTATTTTTCTTTGTTGTTCCATTTTCCTTAACAAATACCAAATAAAATAAGCACTTCTATACATAAAGCTGCAACAAATCTGTTATGTAGAGCTTGCTTTTCTTTTAAAGTATGTAAGAGTTTAACATGTAACTTCCAAAGCTGCCTGGCTTATCTGTGATTCTTTATGGCCTTCCTTCTCTTCTCTTCTCTCTTTAGGGAGGTAGGGAGACCTCTCTCTAATCCCCTCTTGCTCCCACTTCCCTCCATTTGAAAAATAATTAAATTTTTAAAATTGACTAATTGGCCATTTCCAAAATTATATGCCTCATTCTGCATCTTTAGTATCTATCACTTCTCTGTCATATGGGTAACATATTTCTTTATCAATACTCTGGAAGTGCAGCTGGTCATTTCATTGATGATAGTTTTTGTCTTTCAAAGTTACTTTTCTTTACAGCATTTAAAAATTTGATGTTATTATCTTGGTCTTACTTATTTCCCTCTCCATTAGGTCATACAAGTTTTAATAGGATCCTCTGAAACTGTCCTCCTTTCTCATTTTTTTGTGGCTCAATAATATTCCAATTCATTCATACAGCATAATTTGTTGAACCATTCCCCAATTGGTGGGCATCTCCTTAGTTTCTGGTTCTTTGCTACCACAAAAAGAACTATTATAAATATTTTTGTCCCTTTCCTCTTCTTTGATAACTTTGGGGTATGGGCCTAGTAGTGATTGATATCTCTAAATCAGACGGTATGCACAGTTTAGTGACTTTGGGGGCACAGTTACAAATTAATTTCCAGAATGGTCAATGTGTCTGTTTTCCCACAGCCCTTCTGATATTTGTCGTTTTCTATTTTTGTCACCTTTGCAATCTGGTGGGCAGGAGTTAAACATCTAAGTTGCTTTAATTCACAGTTCTCTAATTATTAGTGATTTGTAGTATTTAAAAATATGATTGTTGACAGGTTGTATTTCTCCCTTTGAAACTTGGTGACTGGCACTTTTTCTTATAAATATGAATAAGATCCTTACAGAAACAGAAAGTTTGCTTAAGATACTGTCTCTGCTTTTAAGCAGTATAATGCTGTCCAGGGATGGAGGGTACGGCACATACACAAGTGACAGGAATAATATGTAATGTGATGTAATATAATATACTATGGTAGATAGCATGGTACAATATAATATAGTACAGTAGAATATAATATAGTATCATATATATATAATATGGTATACTATAATATAGTATGTAATATGATATAATATATAGTATAATATGATATGATATGATTAATATGACATGACATGACATAACATAACATAATGTAATGTAACGTAAGGTAACATAACATAACATAACATAACATAAATAAGAGGGAAACCAACAAAATATTTGGTATATGAAATTCAAAGATTGAATCATTATTGATTTGAGAGGATCAGGATAGGTTCCATAGATGAAATGATTTTTCAGCTTCAGAGAATGGGTAGGAATTTGGTGGGATAGGGAAACATGACATCACCTAGGCTGAGAGAACAACATGGTTAAAGGCTTCATGTACATGTTTAGCTGGAGCATAGGGTGCAACAAGTGAAGGGCCTTGAATGCTGGGAAATCAGTTGGTCAAGAAGCATTTAAGTGCCTCCTTGTGCTAGGCACTGAGGATTCCAGGACAAAAATGAAACAGTCCCTGCTCTTGAGGGCCTCTCAGGGAAGACTATATAGATGGATATATACAAAACAATAAGCTAATTTTGGCAGGGGGTGAGGAAGTAATAGCAGCAAGAAGTATCAGGAAAGGTTTCAATATGGAAAATGGTGTCTGAGCTGAGTATATCATATAGGGAAACAAGAGACTGTAAGAAGAAGTGAGGAGGGAGGTTATTCCGGGCAAACTGAGAAATATGAAATTTACTCAGCAAGCAGGAGTTAGGGCAGAGTTTTGAGCCAAGGAGAGATATAATCCAATCTATAGCTGAGGAAAAGCTGGCATTGGGGTAAACAATAGAGGGACAGAGAAGAGAAAAGAGGCAGAAAGATCTATTAGGCTATCGTAATAGTCCCAGTAATGAAAGCCTTTACCAGGACAGTGGCAGCATGAAGAACAGTGGATGGGTGCAAGACAGACAGAGAAGATAGAATTGTCAGTGAATTGAGTATGTGAGATGAGAAGGGGAAAAGTGCCTCAATACTCCTAATGTCTCCCTAGAAAACAGTTCTCCAAGGTGAATTACAACATCAAGGTTTCAAGCATAGGAAAATGGATAAATGTTGGTACTACTGACAGGAATAGTGAATGAAGAAAGAGAAGCAGTTTCTGAACTTTGGATATCCAATCCAGTCCATGCTTGAGCAACATTAAGGCAGAGGTGGCCTGCTAATAGCTGGATATGATGGTCAGGAGGTCAGGAAGAACAGAATTGGAGTTACATGTTGTGGAGTCCTGGTTAGAGGTGATATTTGAAGTTATGGGAGTGTATGAAGTTATCAAGGATAGGAAATGGGGTCACACTACTTGAACTATATCTTGCCTCTGGACTCTGATTGACATTGGAGGAGACAGTGAGGCCGGTGACTTTGTACAGCCCTGCCTCACTTAAATCCAATTTACTCTCAAGTCAAGACATCACCCTTCTGATATCAGTGGTCCTTTCTAGAAGCAAGGAGGAACAACAAGGATTTTTTTAGTATAGTGGGATGGAGAGAGAGTGAAATCTAGACACACATACCCTACCTCCAATTTATTAATGGAGATGGGTCACTGGTGCACACATAGAGCTGAGCCTGCATCCCAGAACCTTTGGTAGCCCCATAATCAAGCTATTTCCAACAAAAATATGCACCTCATCCTTAGGCTGAAGGAATTGCTCAGACAGAGGCTCCTGGATAGTTTGTGGCACCTGTGATGGATAGTTACAAGGATAGGGAACTTTACTAATAGCACAGATAGAAGGGGCCCCCTTCACTAGACACATCTAGGTGTCATGTCTTGAATTATACCATGAGACAAGTCACAATCCTTTGTGTGTGCTACGTTTCTTTCATTCCAATAATCAATATCTATAAATGATATGGTCATCTTTGATGCTCAAGTCCAATGTGGTATAGGGCTCTTCTATACAGTACACAGACAGCTATGTGTTTGTTCCCAGGCACAAACATACTGGAATACTGTACACTGAAGGGAAACAAGACCAAAACATTAACTCAGTTTATGAGGTTTATGTAGAAGAATACTTGATTCTTCTTAGAAGCTGGGCTTCAATCAGGGTAAATCGGTCCGTAACAGTGAGGTGGCAAATGGGGCAAAGGAGTCGTCCCTCTTGCCCACAAAAATTGATGGTGAAGCTGCCAAACCTTTGAGGCTTGACTTTGTTGCCTAACAGGAAACCTAGGAAGGAGAAGATCCTCCCCTCCTCCCCCAGAAGGGTTTACCACTATAAGAAAATTCAAAATGCCTACAATGAGAGAAAACCCACAGAAACACCAAGAAAGAAATAGAAGCAGCCCCATATGAACAGCCCAGAGCAAGGGAAGCCATGCCCAAGAATCCCAGACAGGGGAGAGAGAGAGAGAGAGAGAGAGAGAGAGAGAGAGAGAGAGAGAGAGAGAGAGAGAGAGAGACTCCAACAACCTCTCATCACCACCAAGCTTCATGGTTGGAGGTTAGGGAAACATGTCTTCCCTGCTCTAGTGCTCTAGGGAAGAGGGTAACTAACACACGCCACATCTTACTACCTCTTTATTTTTTATTCATCCCCCGCCCTTATATCCTTCTCTTACCCACGTGTTACCCTGAGGCTGCCCGTTCCTCTTCTTTAAGTCCCATTATCTAATTAGGCCCTGTCACTAGCTGTTGCCTTATTTCCTGCCCTGGTTGGGTCAGAACCTACCAGAAGTCTACAGGGATGCTTGGGGTTGTGCCAAGTTAGCCAAGAGCCAGGCAGGCAACTGGATTTGAGCCCTGAGGCCAGTCACGGGTAAAAATGGGAGAGGCTCCAAGACAGCTCATCTTCTTTCCAGTTGCCTATTTGCTTATGTTCAAATGCAATGGAGCCAGCTCAAGTCTCTCAAAAAGCCCACAGGCTAGCATTTCTCTTTCTACGCAGGCACTGGCTTGCAGTTTTCCTCTTGTTCCACTTCCTTGGTCCTACAATTTGCACCTCATGAATCCACTGAGAAATCCAGGGACCTGTCACATTACTGCTCCACCCTTCACAACTGGGACCAGTAGGTTCTCACTTCCAGACATCTGTAGCTATGGGTTCAGAACCTGGATTTGATTGGATGCACATATGACTTGAGAATATCTTTCTGGCAATTCATGACAAAGAGCTTTGATGTCCCACAGTGGGGCGGGACCTCTTGTGGCATAAAGAACACAGCACCTCAGAAATGGTTCAATGGAAAGAATTGGGACTTGGCCTCAAGAGCCCTAAGTTTGAGTAGGATAATTATTAATCTGACTTAGCTAGGAGTCTTTGTGCAAGTGTTTTAGAATGGTACAGAACCTGAAGGGACCTTCTGCTTGGAGCTCAGATCTCTTCTGCAATTGCCAGTCTTCTTTTGAAGATGCCCAACAATGGGAAACTCATTACCTGCCTCCTCCCAAGGTAACCCACACCACTTCATAGATGCCATCAGTTCCAACAGTTTGTCATAAGGACTGTAACCCTCACTTGCTGAGATCTATCACATCTTGGGCATCCTTTCTCTGAACACTAGTCTCCTCATATATAAAATGTGGATATTAATTCTTCACAGGGTCATTGACTCCCATTATCCCAACATTATTCTAGTTGAGAGAGGCCATAGAGTATAATGTAGAGTGATGAACCTTGAATCAAGACCAGGATCAAATCCTCCCCCTGAGGAAGCTAAGTGGTGCAGGGATGGAGTGCTAGACCTAAAGAAAGACTGGAGTGTAAATTTCACCTCAGGCACCAACTAGCTGTGTGGCCCTGGGCAAGTCACTTAACTGCTGTCGAAGTTGTCCCAACTATAAAATGGGGACAATAATAACACCAACCCCCACACTTTCCAGTCATTGTGATGATAAAAGGAGATAAAATTTATAAACCCTTTTGATAACCTTGAAGTGCCATATAAACATGAGTCATTATCATTAGTCACACTAGCTGGTGACCTTGGGATAAGGGTTTAACCTCTCTGAGGCAGCCCTCTAAGCCTTATCTACTTGGGTTGCCTATGAAATCTTAGAACCTTGATAGATCTTTATGCAATTCTTATTACATGACTAATGCTGGGTCAATTTAAGAATAACTCCTTAGTAAGCAGGTATAATGTTGACATTTCATTTCTATGGTGGAAGAGAAATAGGATAAGAGGGTCATAGACCCTCAACTTTCTAGTTTTCTTTCCACTGGAGCAGAGCTAATCTTAAATTTAGCTTAGGGTGGCAGAAAAAAAGAGAATCTGATGCCAATTTCTACATATACAACCATAATGGTTTCCTGACTCCAGGCCTGGTACTCTGTCCCCACCCAGCTAAAGGGTAACTTATTGTTCAATAGGTCATCAATGATATAGTTCAATCCTCCCTCCCCCTACCTTATCGTACAGTTGAGGAAGTTGGAATCTAGAAAAAAGAAATTGACTTATCTAGGATCACACACTTAGCCAGTGGCAGAACTAGGACCAGAGGCCTGCTTTCATTCTTCACAATAGCATGTCCTTTCTATTATACCATACTGCCAAGCAATAATAGACCCCCTCAGTCTGTACTGATATGTTAAGCCTTTCAGAATTAACTGGTACTCTATAAATGTGAGATCTTTATCCAGTGACCCAAAAATCGACGTACTGTTAAGAGAAATGAACTACCTCCAGATCAACAAGTGAAACCAGAAGCAAAAATTAATCTCTGCTAAAAGGGAGGCCTTGCTCATCCGTTCTTAATGGAGAAGTAAAGACAGGCCTTTGAAGAGCTGGCTTCATTGTGCATCCAAAGGCACTAAGAAGTACCATTATGGGAGATCCTTGATCATCCCACATCTAGCCTCATAACATGTGTAAACAAAAAGACCACCATGGAGATAATTGTAGCTTTGCACCAACATCTGGTACAGAAGATGAAGAGGTAAAGGAAATGAACAAAGAACTTGACCAGATTCTCCAAAATAGAGGGAAGGCACTAACTAGCAACTGAGGAGTTTGGGTAGGATCTCAGAGGGTAGGATTTGTGTTTAAACTTGGAAGAAATCAGAAGAAAGTTAGAAGGCACAAGAATGAACAATACACCAAAAAATGAAAATGACTATAACTTAGCAGGTGGGGAACAACTGATAATTTATTGATGGAGGTGTCATGTCAGTGGTTGACGTTCAGTCAGGCTGTGGGCTAGTTAGAGCAAAGGCCATCAATTTACAAGAAAGGCTACAGATAAGAAGAAGATTATATAAAACCTGGAATGTTCCAAAGAACCATTAGTCCTGAAAAGTGGGGAATGTGAAAAAAAAAAGACAACTTGAACTTTCCATTTCCTACACACTTTCAATGTATGTAAATATAGCCATAGTAAGGAGGTGAAATGAGCCCAGAAATTGCCTTAGCCAGCAAACACTTGATCTTTTGCAAAGTAGCCAAGGACAAAACTCATTAGAAGGCAAATTGATTGATAAAACAGTACAAAGGACGATGGCAGAAATTTATAAACAGAATTACCTCACATACCAGGGGAAAGCAGCAGAAACTAAAACAGAAAATTTGCCAGTGAGAGACACAGGTGGGTTAAATTAGTCCCAAAGCATTCATAGATGAATGGCAGCTAGATAGAGCTCTGACCCTGGAGTCAGGAAGACCTGGGGTCAAATCCAGCCTCAGACATTTACTAGCTGTGTGACCTGGGGCAAGTCACTTAACCCTATTCTCCTCAGTGTCTTCATTTGTAAAATGAGTTGGAAAAGGAAATGGCAAACCACTCCCATATCTCTGCTAAGAAAACCCCAAATGGGGTCACAAAGAGTTGGACATGACTGAACAACAAAAATTGTGAGGACAACAAAGAGATTTAAAGTGGAAGAAATGTGGCCACATTTCTTTAAAGATCTATTTTCATCAACAGGGACATGGTCAGACCCGAGTATCTCAGTCCCTAGTGTGCTGTACAAAGAAGCTGAAATGACACTTAGGAAGACAAGCTCTGAGAATGTCTGGACCCATCCAAGGACATACCAAGAAAATCTGTGCTGGAGGCAACAAACTAGAGACAGTTGTGGAAATTCTTTATAAAACATCTCAGGGAAGGAAAGATACTCAAATAATAGGAAGCATTATCAGCAATAGTTACAATAAGAAAGGGGGAATGAGAGAACATCAATACCTTCCAACACATAGCCTTACTTTCTAAACTTTTTTTTCGATTTATTTATTTTTAGTTTTCAACATTCATTTCCACAAGATTTTGAGTTACAAATTTTCTCCCCATCTTTCCCCTATACCCCACCCCAAGAGAGCAAGCCTATGGAATACCCATTCTCCCAATCTGCTCTCTCTTATATTCTCACCTATCCCCTCCTCAATGTTTTAGTAGAGCAAGATGGATTTCTATACCCCAGTGCCTGTATATCTTATTTCCAAGTTGGATGTAAAAAACAATTTTTTAACATTTGTTTTGAAAACTTTGATTTCCAGGTTCTTTCCTTTCTTCCCTCCTCACCCACCCCCACTGGGAGGACATGCAATTCAATATAGGTTGTACATATGTAATTACACAAAACGTTTCTGTAGTAGTTATATTGTGAAAGACTAACTATATTTCCCTCCATCCTATCCCACCACCCACTTATTCTGTTTTCTACTTTGACCCTGTCCCTTTACAAAAGTGTGTGATTCTAACTACCCTCTCCTCCAATCTGCCCTCCCTTCTATCATCCCCTCTCTTATCCCCTTCCCTCCTACTTTCCTGTGGGGTAAGATACTCAATTGAGTGTGTATGTTATTCCCTCCTTAGGCATTCCCTTTTACCTTCCTGCTCCATTGTAACAGTTTTCTCTTGCTTCTTTTTTATAAGATGATTTACCGTATTATCTCTCTCGCTTTCTCCTCCTAATATATTCCTCTCTCACCCCTTAATTTTATTTTTAAAGATATTATCCCTTCCTATTCAACTAATCCTATGCCCTCTGTCTATGTATACATGTACACACACACATACACATGCTCACATATATATTTATACACACATACACCCTCCTATACATACATATATGTGTGTATACATATATATATATATACATATATATTTCCTTCAACTATACTCATACTGAAAAAAAATCTCATGAGTTATAATTATCATTTTTCCATGTAGGAATGTGAATAGTTCAACTTTAATAAGTTCCTTATGATATCTTTTTCCTGTTTACCTTCTGGTACTTCTCTTGCTTCTTGTATTTGAAAGTCAACTTTTCTGTCCAGCTCTGGTTTTTTCATCAAGAATGCTTGAAAGTCCTCTATTTCCTTGAATGACCATATTTTCCCCTGAAACATGATGCTCAGTTTTGCTGGGTAGGTGATTCTTGGTTTTAATCCTAGCTCCTTTGACCTCCGGAATATCATTTTCCAAGGCCTTTGATCCCTTAATGTAGAAGCTGCCAGGTCTTCTGTTATCCTGATTGTGTTTTCACAATACTCAAATTGTTTCTTTCTGGCTGCTTGTAATACTTTCTCTTTGATCTGGGAACTCTGGAACTGGCTATAATATTCCTAGGAATTTTCATTTTGGGATCTTTTTCAAGAGGTGATCAGTGAATTCTTTCAATTTCTATTTTGCCCTCTAGTTCTAGAATATCAGGGAAATTTTCCTTGAGAATTTCTTGAAGGATGACTTCTAGGTTCTTTTTTTTGATCATGGCTTTCAGGTAGTCTAATAATTTTAAAATTATCTCTCCTGGGTCTATTTTCCAGGTCAGTGATTTTTCCAGTGAGATATTTTAATTGCCTTCAATTTTTTAATTTGTTTAGATCTGTTTTATAGTATCTTGATTTCTCATAAAGTCATTAGCTTCTAGTTGCTCCAATCTAATTTTGAAGGAATTATTTTCTTCAGTGAATTTTTGAAATTCCTCTTCCATCTGACAAATTTGGCTTTTTGAGGCATTCTTCTCCTCACTGGCTTTTTGGGCCTCTTTTGCCATTTGAATTAGTCTGTTTTTTAAGGTGTTATTTTCTTCAGTCAAGCTGTTGACTCACTTTTCATGATTTTCTTGCATCATTCTCGTTTCTCTTCCCAATTTTTCCTCCATTTCTCTTACTTGATTTTCAAAATCCTTCTTGAGCTTCTCCATGGCCTGTAACCAACTCATATTTTTCTCGGAAGGTTTTGCTGTAGGAGTGTTGACTTTGTTGTCTTCTTCTGGTTCCATGTTTTGATCCTTTTTGTCCCCCCCAAAAAGTTTTTATGGTCTGATTGTGCTTCCTCTGCTTACTCAATGCAAATTTAAAGATCTTCCCTGCCCCTAGGCCCTTTGATGGGCTTAAGAGACTCTGAGAACCTTCCTTGATTAGAAAATATACTCTGCCTTCCAATAGGCTGAATGGGGTCACATGGAATCTGTGGCAGGAGGCTTGGTTTTTAGGAATGCCCACACCTTGATACTTTGTGATTGGGCACTGCGTCAAGAAAGTTATTACATTCTCTGAGCCAGGAGAAGGCTATATAATCCCTGATGTGAGGCTTTGCTTTGGGGCTCACTTTGAGAAGTGTTGTGTGATTTGACCAGATGAGACTCTGGGCAGCTGTTGAGAGCCCCCTGGCTTTGAAAACCCAGATGTTGATGCTTCCCTCTCTGGTAACTGTGATTTGGTATTGATGTAATGGTTGGGCAGTTTGGAAGCCTGTCTGCTTGATCTGTCTGTTTCTCTGTTTTGAAACTTCTGTCTGTATACTCTGTAGTTCGGGGTGCTGACCTTTTTCCCCTGAACTAGGTAAACAATATGTATTTGATTGACTTAAGTAAGCTTGTTAACCCATTTTGAGTTGCTTTCCTTTAGAAAAGCAGATCTAAGAACCTGAGTTGGCAGTCACCCTAGGGATGTTGGGGTACTTACTGCTACACTCATCTTGCCAGACAGTTACTTGACTTTTGAGCTCTTTGCCATGGTAGAATTCTGCTTCCAGAGTGGAGAGAGCTGTGTCCCAAATTGCTGGGGTTTTCACAGTTATTGTCAGAGCTGTTGTCAGAGCTATGAGGAGGGAGCCCTCTCTACAGCTACCACAAGCTCTGGCATGCTAGCATTCCTTACCCCAGGACCACCACCCACAACAGTGACCCAGATCCAAGCAGATCAAAGCAAGATCAATTAACCTCTGAATGGTCACTTGGTCCCCCTATAATCTGTAGGCCAGGAGTTCCTGAGGCAGCCACACAACTGCAGTTGCAGCCACCACACCATTGCCAACTCTCATACCAGGGGCAAGGCCCAGACTGTGCTCTTTTGTCACCCAGTTCCAACAGAGTTCCCTACTGACCTTTTACTTTCTCTTTGGCATTCATGGATTGAGAAGTCTGGAAACCACCACAGCTGCCAGTGATTCACTCTCCTGAAGTCTGATCTGGCTGGTCTGGGTTCTGAGCCTGGGCCAGTGCAACTCATGTGAGACTATGCTGAGCTCCCAGCCCAGTGTAATAGACCCTTCATGTTGGCCTGCCAAGGCTGCCTTCAGTGGAAGATTTGTTTCTGTCTGTCACTTTGCAGGTTCTGTAGCTCTACAATTTGTTTCTTTACAGGTCTTGGAGGTGGTTGGAGAGGAAGCTCAAGCAAGTTCCTGCTTTGACTCCACCATCTTGGCTCTGTCCCTCTTACTTTCTAATTTTTTTTTTTTTAAAGCAATTGGGGTTAAGTAACTTGCTCAAGGTTACACGGCTAGTCATTATTTATGTGTGGGTGCTCATTTTCTGAGGCCGGATCTGATCTCGGGTCATCCCAACTCCAAGGCCGAGGCCAAGGCCAGCGCTCTTACTCACTGTGCCACCCAGCTGCCCCTTTAGGGCAAGTGGGGTTAAGTAACTTGCCCAAGGTTACACGGCTAGGTTTTTGTTTGTGTAGATTAAGTGTCAGAGGCCGGCTCCGAACTCAGGTTCTTCTGACTCCAGGGCCGGTGCTCTATTCACTGCGCCACCTAGCCGCCCCTTACTTTCTAATCTTTATAAAAACATTTTTTGAAAATGATCTCCAAGTGTATTAAGAGTATCCTTGATGAAAAGATGGAAAAGGACAGGTAGGATTTTACATGCAGTTCTCTCTGGCACATTGCATCTTTATAGTGACACAGTTGACTTTAAGATACATAAAATACAAAGTCTCTTAAATGTTTTGGGTTCTTTAATTACGGAGAAGCATTTTACTTGGGGAAAACAGAACTTTAAAGGCTTTTCTCCAATAATCTTTTAATATTATACAAGATTCTGTGGCAAATTCTACCAGAGATAACTCTATTCAATGAAACCCTTTAATTACTCTCAACTGTGGCATTAAAAAAAAGTAGTTGTCTAATTGCAAAACACGTTTGACATTGTCAGGAGGATCTCTTGTTCAAGGCTCAATTGGAAAAGGGATTCCCTGTAAATGGTGAGGTCCACCAAATGTTCCTCTTTGAAGATGAAATTGTACTGATGACATCAAGACCTGCCATCCCTCCTGAGCTTCAGTCCCACAATACCAACTGACAATGAGCATATTGCAACTAGCTGTCCTGTAGGCATTCTATACTCAACATATCCAAAAGCAAATTCATCATCTTCCCCCTCTCCTTACTCTCTCCTCTTCCTAATTTCTCTGTCTCTGCTGAGGTCAACCCTATCCTATCAGTCATTCAGGCTTGTAAACTTGGACTCATCTTTGATTTTTCCTTCTCCATCATCCTCATATACAATCAATTGTTAAGTTTTATTAATTCAAGCATCTCTTGAATATGTCCTCTATTCTCCACATGCCATCATTCTAGACCAAGTCATTATCTCTCACCTGGATTATTTCAATAGCCTTCTAACTGTTTTGCCTGCCTCCAGTATGTCACCTCTCCCATCCAGACTCCACCCAACCATCAAAATGGTATATTCCTTAAAAAGCAAATTTGATCATGTTATTCAACTGGCATTAAAAGTTCTAGAGGTTTCCTCTTGTCCCTAAGAAAAAATAAAAACTCTTCTTTTTAGCATTTCTAGCCATTCCCAATCTGTCTCCAGACATATTCTATGTTAATCCCTTTAATACTCCAACTAAAATGGCTTCCATTATGTTGTTCTTGCTGCTCACATTCTGTGTCTTTGCTCATGTTGTCTCTCATGCCTAGAATGCCCTTCCTCTTCACTTCTGACTTTAAAAAATTCCTAACTCCATTTAAACCTAAGGGCCACCTCCCTTTGCTAGGAGTTTTCTGTTTGGGATCTTTTTCAAGAGATCAGAGGGGAATTCTTTCAATTTCTATTTTGCCCTCTGGTTCTAGAGTATCAGGGCAATTTTGCTTGATAATTTCTTGAAAGATGGTGTCTAGGCTCTTTTTTTATCATGGCTTTCAGGTAGTCCAATCATTTTTAAATTATCTCTTCTGGATCTATTTTCCAGGTTAGTGGTTTTTCCAGTGAGATATTTCACATTACCTTCTCTTTTTTCATTTGTTTGGATCTGTTTTGTAGTATTGTGATTTTTCATAAAGTCATTAGCATATAATTGCTCCAATCTAATTTTTTTTTGCTTTTTGGAGGGCAATTGGGGGTAAGTGATTTGCCCAAGGTCACACAGCTAGTAAGTGTTAAGTGTCTGAGGCCAGATTTGAACTCAGGTCCTCCTGACTTTAGGGCCAGTGCTCTACTCGTTGCACCACCTAGCTGCCCCAACTCCAATCTAATTTTGAAGGAATTATTCTCTTCAGTGAGTTTTTAAAATTCCTTTTCCATCTGGCCAGTTTGACTTTTTAAGGCATTCTTCCCCTCAGTGGCTTTTTGGGCCTCTTTTGCCATTTGGGTTAGTCTATTTTTTAAGGTGTTATTTTCTTCAGTATTTTTTAGGTCTCCTTTAGCAGGCTGTTGATTCACTTTTCATGATTTTCTTGCATCATTTTAATTTCTCTTCCCAATTTTTCCTCCACTTATCTTACTTGATTTTCAAAATCCTTCTTGAGCTCCTCCATGGTCTATAACCAGTTCATAGTTTTCTTGCAAGTCCTTGATGCAGGAGTTCTGACTTCGATGTCTTTCTCCTGCTCCATGCCTTGAACCTTTTTATCCCCCCAAAAGGATTCTATGGTCTGATTGTGGTTCCTCTGCTTGCTCATCTTACCAGTCAATTACTTTACCTTTGCACCTCCTCCCTTTGGCCTTTTCTGATCTCTCATCCCCACCTCAATATCCCTTGGAAGTCACCTTGTATTTATTTATGGTTTGTATTTCCTTATCTCTGTACATATCATTTCCCTTCAATAGAATGTAAGTTCCTTGAAGGCAAAAAAAAGGCTTTTTTTCTTCTTTGTATCCCCAGTGCCTAGCACATGGTAGGCACATAATCAATGCTTGTTGAATGAATAAATGGATTAATATTATCAGGTCTCTTGAATGAAATCTACTATTATTCAGAAGATATAAGTCTTACAATCTATGGTGGAAAAACTAAATGGATGAAAAATGTTCATTGTCCAGACTATGATATGCAGTTGGATGGTCAGTTCACTGAATTAATACATAGATGTCTATATCTGGGAAATGGATTACATATGGATTCAGAATTGGATGAGAGGAAGAGTAAGCTATATTGTATTTGAGAAATGGCACAGTGATTTAGAAGATCTGAAGCTACATCCTGGTGCAAAGATCCACTTTTTTCATCACAAACATTCTCTCAGAGGGGCTGTATGGTTGTGAATTAAAATTCACGATTGAAAAGAACATCACAATCCTAGGAGTATTGGTGTAGACATGGAAAGGACTTGATTTGTCACCTAATCCAACCCTTTAATTTTGCATATCAGTTAACTAAAGCTTAGGAAAGTTAATTATTTTGCCCAAGGTCACATGGGTAGTAAGTCAAATAAAATTATTAGTGATCTAAGAACAAAAGAGACACTCCTGTAGGGTGCAAATAAACTGCAGTGTATTTCTTATGATGATCTGTTATGTGTACAAAGTTGTATAAAAGATATGATTAAGGAAAAACATGATTAAAAATGGATGCAATATGCACCAGTGGATACACTATGTACATCAGTGACATCTGAGATCCATTGAATTATTAGAAAAATCTTCATTTGTGTAACAAAGTTTTGTTCCTTGTCAAATGGGTTTTAAATACAAGTCAAGGAGATATTCTGAGGAGCAGGTGGTGCTGGGGACTGAGAGGAATGTATTCCATTATCACCAGATAAAGCAGATGGATGGATGGATGGATGGATGGATGGATGGATGGATGGATGGATGGATTGATGGGTGGATGGGTGGATGAATGGATGGATACATACATACATACATACATAGACAGGAAGCTTCTATTTCTAAATCACTTTACAGCAACAAAGTCAGAGAGTTCAGGTATTAGAATCTCCATTTGACAGATAAGAAAACTGAGACTCAGACCAGAGAAATGACTTGCCTAGGGTCATATAGCTAGTTAAGCATTGGAGCTATAACCTCAACCCAAGTTCTCCTGTTTTCAAGATTAGTAGTGTTCTTCCCACTTTATAAAAGTAGGGGAGGGCAGGGAAAGGAACAGACAGACAACCAAAATGTAGAAAGACCTTGGCAAGGCAATTAGCAGGAGGCATTTCTGATGCTTTCCTCTTTGTGAACCCCCAAAGTGCAAATCTAATACTACAGTGGATAGAACAATGAATCTGGAATCAGAAAGAACTTAATTCAAATCCAGCCTCAGATAGCTGTGAAACCCTAGACAAATCACTTAACCTGTGTTTATCTCAGTTTCCTAATCTGTAAAATCAGGATAATAATAGCACATATCTCCCCAAGTTGTTGTAAGGAAAAAATGAGATAATATTTAGAAAGCACTTTGCAACCCTTAAAAGTGCTATATAAATATTAGTTATTATTATTATAAACCAAAGTTATGATTGTGCTTATTATCAGTAATTATTGGGTGGTGTTTAAATTAGACACTTTTTTTAGTAGTGAATGCTACTAGTAACCTTAACACTGTTGTTGGATTTTTTAAAATTTCCATGCTACAAAACCAGAATTTGGTTTTAACTATAATGGTTGTTAGATGTTCTTTGTAACCCTTTCCTACTTCTGTACTCTAAGGACTTCTATACAACAGGAAAAGGGAGAAACAAACACCATTGAAGGTGTCTCCCCAACGAGAACCAGCCTGTCATCTTTCTCAAAGTATGAGAGGAACAGTGGACTCTGCCACTTCCCAGCATCTTTGCATGTACAGTCCTTAGGGAGCCCTGTACCTACTTTTCAATTTGGAGTGTATTAAAAGTATTCTGTGGACAGGCTAACTTTCTCTGTCTCATACTTGGAGCTGCCTCATTGGTCCTAAAACAGGAGCTAAAAGAAACAGGATGAGGACATTAAAAGTAGTTTCTCTCCCTTACTGAAATGAAGCTTTCATGTCGGTATCAACACTTGCCCACCAGAGTGTCCTTCACTCCAGAAATTCTGAATGCTTCCTATATCAGCAGTACACTAGGGGGACCATTTTTCTACTTTCTTTACAGCTGAAAGAAGCTGTTATGAAAGTTTGTTCTCTAATTATTGCTAGGGTATAGGACCAGCTACATCAAACTCTAAATAGCTGAGACCATACTTAGTAGGCACACTTATTTAATGAAAGTGAATGTTAGTGACTAAAAGACATTTTATCCTACAGGCCTTCTATCTTTCCTTCCCTTCCTCTTTTCTTTCCTTCCTTCTATTGTTCTCTCTTTTTTCTCTTCCTTTTCCTCTCTTTCCTTATAGGTATAGAAATGAAGGAAAGAAGAAATTAAGGAAGGAGAGAGAGAAAACAAAGAAAGGAAGGAGAGAGAGAGAGAGAGAGAGAGAGAGAGAGAGAGAGAGAGAGAGAATAGATTCTGCATTGTTCAAGAGAGGGACAGAAGTCAGGAAAATCTGTAGTTACTTCCTTACTCTCATCCTAGTAGAAAGAACTGGATTTAGAGTCAGAAGACCTGGGGTCACATCCCTACTCTGCCTTTTACAGCCTGTATGACCTTGGACAAATCATTAACTTACCTGGGCTTCAGGTTACTTATCTGTAAAATGAGGGGTAGGATTAGGTGATACACTATCCTAGGGTACCTTATACCCCACTATGAACTGCCTCATTTAAGACCATTTCTTCTTTAGCACTTCTCAAAGAAAAGTCTAAATCTAAGTAAAATCCCCCATATTATTTTCTTTAAATTTTTTTTTTCTTTTTGGAGGGGTGTAGGCAGAGCAATTGGGGTTAAGTGACTTGCCCAAGGTTACACAGCTAGTAAGTGTTAAGTGTCTGAGGCCAGATTTGAGCTCAGGTCCTCCTAACTACAGGGTCGGTGCTCTATCCACTGTGCCACCTAGCCACTCCCATATTATTTTCATAATAACATAATGTAATATAGATTTTTATAATATGTTTTATAATTATAATTTTATAATACATCATTTTTATTATTACTCCTTTTGCCATGGTGAGATGATAGAGGGAGGATGGATTCAAGCACCATAGAGATTTAACAAGTTTGTTTGTTTGTTTGTTTGTTTTTAAAGCAATTGGGGTTAAGTAACTTGCTCAAGGTTACACAGCCAGTCATTATTTGTATGGGTGCTCATTTTCTGAGGCCGGAACCAATCCCGGGTTCTCCCGACTCTGGCTCTTACTCACTGCGCCATCTACCCACCCTGGATATACAACTAGTTTTGCTGTCTTCTAGAGAGAGTAATCGAGAAGGAAGAAAGAAAACAAACATTTACTAAGAGCCTACAGCGTGCCAGGCACTTTACAAATATCCCATTCGATACTCCAAACATCTATGAGGTAGATGCTATCATTGTCCCCATTTTATAGCTCAGAAAACAGAGGCAGACAGAGGCTAAGTGATTTGCCAAGGTCACACGTTAGTAAGTGTCTGATGCTGAATTTGAACTCAGTTATTCCTGACTCCAGACCCAGTGCTCTATCCAATAACCTAGGTGCCTCAGAACAGGAGGAAGTTGTCCTATGGAAACAGCAAAATCTTCCAGCAAAGAGAGAGCAAGCCCACACATGGGAAATGTAAAGTTCAGGATTCCAACCAGGAATGTGTCCCCACCTCCCCCCTCCATCCCCCATGATTCATTTCCTTTTTAATCAGTTGCGTCTCATTTACCTTGATTTAGTACTAGCCAAAGTGGTGTCTAGTGAAGCTGTTATTTGTGGATTGTTGGGGAGAAGGGGGTAACATGGACTCAATACTGTATCGTTTCTATAAAACAGAGCAGCTATATCTTTAAAAGCAGAGAGTTTGCATGTGAGGCTTGTGCCCACATCTTGTATTATTTTCATTTTATGGAAGGAGTAGAGTTTTTAAAAAATAAATTTGGAAGAATAATGAGAAGTATGTTCAAAAATCCTGTTTGATGAATAATACTTTGCACGTGTCACTCGGGGGAAGTGCTCAAATACATGCTTCATGGGGAGGAATTCCAAGGCAACTCTTGCAAAAGAAAACTCCAGTACAGTGAGAAAAATGCCCTGATCCCTTCATCTGTCTACAGGAAAAATAAATCACTAAACAAATATTTTAATGGCCTGAAAATACAATCAAAAGGGGTGATTCCCTTAGGTGGTGGGTTTGATTCCTCATTAGAGGGTTTGTTTTCTTTCAGTGTGTAGATTGTTATATATCTCAGAATGGCAATGATGATAAATGGACAGGAAAAACACGGCATGACTACATCGTGTGAAATGGGCATTCTACATGCAAAATGGGACATAAATAAAGTGAGGGGGTCAGATGACAGACATTCACAGCTAGCCAGAAGGCGAGGAAAATACCGCTCAGTCCCAGTGCTGATCCTTCCATGGGACTTTGAAAATACTCCTAAGTCATAGGATTTCTTTTCACTTCATTTCACTCTTCAGGTCTGCTCAAATTTTTTCCTGCTTTGAAACTTAAAAAAAAGGGGAGGGAAAGCAAATATAATTCTTCTCATTTTAATGATCTTAAAAGATCCTTTTCATTTGCTCATTGCCTTCTAACCTTTTGTTTAAATTTTTAATCAATTTTCATTCATTGTTTGCTGAAAACTCACTTACCTGGTAAAGATAAGAGAGATTAATTTGGAACTAAAGAGATAGTTAGAATCTTTGGCAGGTTACAAGCCCTCCTAAGCCTCAGTTTCTTTATTTGCAACAGGAGAATAGTATTTGTTGTCATAGGATTATATATTTAAAGCTATAAGGGGCCTTAGAGATCATCCAAGATGCCCATTTTACAAATGAGGAAACTGAGGTCTAGGGAGGTTAAGTTATTTGCCCAAAGTCATACAGGTAAGAAGTAGCAAAGCAAGGACTTGAAACCAGGTCCTCTGGTTCTAAAACCACCATTCTTTCCATTGTATTACCCTGTTTTTATATCAAATATTTATACGCTTCTCTATGATCTTCAAACAAGGCTGTTTTGTTAATGTGACCAAATATCACCCAGGAAAAGTCCCTAAACAGTAGAACATTAGCTGTTTTTTGCTTCTTGGCTTACTTGTATATCCTTGTCCCAAGAATTCAACTCAATTTAATTCAGGGGATGTTTATGTAGTGACTGCTATGTGCTAGGCACTTGGGATGAGGGTCAAGGATTTCTTTCTTAGACCATTTTCTCGAGTACATGGTGATCCCTCTCTCCTCAATCAATTAAGAAGCATTTATTAAGCATTTACTGTGTGCCACCATTGTCCTAAGCTCTGGGAATGAAAGAAAAAAAAGGAGGAAGGAAAGAAGGAAAAAAAGAAAGAAGAAAGGAAGGAAGGAAGAAAAAAGAAAGAAGAAATGAAGAAAGGAAAAAAGAAAGAAGAAAGGAAGGAAGAAAAAGTAAAGAAGGAAGGAAGAAAAAACGAAGGAAGGAAGAAAGGGAAGAAAGAAGGAAGGGAGGAAAGAAGGAAGAAAGGGAGAGAAGAAGAAAGTAGCTTGACCTTGAGAAGTTTACATTCTTATATTCTCCTGAGGTACCCCCCTCCCCAGTCAAGTCCTATTTATTGTGCAAACATTTTAGAAAGCAAAAAAAAAAGACTTTCCTTCTGCACATGGAGCTCCCAGGGCACAGCTTATACACAGGTAGGTATACAAATAGTATTGTTGCTTGTTTTAGTTTGGCAGAAGTTAGTGCAGTAATTATGCTTTTACAGTCACCTTTGCTTCCTAGCTCACATTTACTTCTCTCCCTAGTCTAATGCCACGATTATTTCTCTTAGGTTCTTTGGTCACTAAAGAAGCAAAGTTCCTTCTGTATAGGTTTTAAATCCACCTCCTTATTTCTAGGGGAAAATTGTTCTCCTTATATTTGCTTGAACCATGATTCAACAACTTGCCTGATTTCATCCCAGCAATAAAATCTACTCCAAATAATCTTTCTCATTCTGGGCCTAAAGCTCAGAAAAAATACCCAAGAAATTTCTTTTTTCCTCTCTCTGCTCAATCCCAGATCCTTTTGCTCCAAAGTTTTGCTAAGTTTTCTAAACCCACACTTTCTCTAAAACAACCAAAACCTAAACAAATCTCTATGGGTCCCTTCCTAATCATTGCTTTCCCCTCAACTAGCATTCATTTTTGCTTTTGTTTAGTTGTGTCTGACTTCTTGTTGATCGCATGGACCAAAGTACACCAATACAAAGTACACCAAGATATTGGAGTGGTTTGCCATTGCCTTAAATGAGGCAGAGGTTAAGTGACTTGTCCAGGGTCACATAGCTAGTAAGTATCTGAGGTCACATTTGAACTCAAATCTTCCTATCTACTGGGAAGAACTGAGTTAAATGCAGCCTCAGACACTACGTGCTTGACCCTAGGCAAGCCACTTAACCTCTGCCTCAGTTTCCTCATCTTTAAAAGGGAGATGATAAGAGCACATCCCAGGGTTATTGTTAAGATTAAGCAAGATATTTGTAAAGCACTTAGCAAATGTTAAAGGACTATATAAATGTTAGCTGTCATTATTCCATGGTAGTCAGACTCTAAACTAGCCAGTCTGGTCCTTTGTCCAGGCATACAGTCTGTTTCAGGGGCCATACCCACTCTTTTCCTCTTGGTAGTACCTTCCAGTTTTTCCTCCATTGCCATAGCCTTGGAGATGCTGGGATCTTTGCCCTACAAAGATGAGGCCCAAGAATAGGACTTGCAGCGGCACTCTAAGCTTTATAGCAATCTAATTTCAATGTCCCCATTGATTATTCTATGATTAATGTTTCAAGTTCACTTACTACAATTTCCCTGAGACTAGTATCTCTAAATCATAAAACAGTATGTAACTTTATGGATGAAAGCTTTGCCTTTGGGCAGTTTCCTGAGTTGTGTCAACCAGTCTAACAAGGACCATTTAAGTATCCATGAAGTGGAGGTAGAACGAATGGCTCGAACCATTGGAAACACAGGAGGAGAAACTGCCAGTGACAGGGAATGTCTAATGAGCCTGAAGAGAAGAGGATGGAGTTAGAAACTTGGGCAGGGTGTGGGAGACAGGGAAGTTATAACAAGCAGCAGACTTGGGGAAGTGGAGGCCAGATCAAACCTTAGCTGTCCTAAGTGTGTTCACACTAGAATTCTGAGTCTAGTAGGCTCTCATCCAGGAATACTTGACTTGGGGCTCAGGAAGTAAGTGTGACGTTGACCTTCTATAAAAGTGAGTCATTAAATCCATTGGACAACATGTTTGCAAGGGTGGGGCTGGGGCATCAGCTTTGTGAGCCACCTAACCCAGAGACTTTGTCAGATTTCTGAGGGCCTGAGATGTGATAAAGTGAAAAAAATGTCAGAAAATATTCTGGACTTTTTGTGCCACCAGTTTCTGGGCACAATAGTTATAACGTTGTTGAATACATGACTATTGTGGAAATATGTTTAATATATGTATAGCCCATATCAGATTGTATATCATCTTGGAAAGCGGGGAGGGGAGGGAGGGAGAAAAAAATGGAACCCAAAATCTTATAAAAGTGAAATGTTGGCGGAGCCAAGATGGCGGAGTAGAAACAGCTCGTCCAAGCCTCTCTGCCCCCAGATTCTCCACAAACTATGTAAAAAAGGACTCTGAAAAACTTCTGGAGCCCCAGTACCCACAGAACGACACAGAGAAGCTAACCTCCCGCTGAGGACAGCCCAGCACCCTGCAGGAAGGACCAGCGCAGTGGTCTGGGAGCCGGCAGCGCGCAGAGCGCAGGAGCCGAGCCGAGCCCAGGTCCACGTGAGCCGAGGTTTTAGCCCCAGGGCGGCAGGGCCAGCAGCTGGCTGGAGGAACCCCAGAACACCAGGAACTATGGAGATTCCAGAATTATCAACATAGACTTGCCTAGGACAAAGTAAGAGGTTAGTGTCCTATGGACTTTGGGACCTGTATTTCGGGAATGTGTCAGCTCCCTCCCCTGGGGGCTAGAAGCCGCTGAGGAGACACGCCATTTTGTAGTTTTCATAGGCATTTCCAGCTCCCAGCCTACAAATCGTGGGGAGATCCAGCGATCAGTCTTGGGGGTAATCGCTCTTGCTTTAACCTCCCTGGATCTGGATTGTGATCTAGGGTGGAAGTTGTGAGTGGGTTTACAGCTTGCCAGAAACGGAAGTTGCCCCCCACACGTTCGGGACGAAAATTCCTCTATCTGGCCTTAAAGCCATAGTGTGGCAACAAGCCCAGAAGTCAAGCAATTAAGTGGCAACATGCCAAGGCAAAGGAAACAGAAAAATGCAACCCTAGACTCCTATTTTGGGGGCATAGAGCGGGAAAAGGACTGTGAGGTCAGAAGTCCTGCTCCAAAAGCCCCAGGGGGAAACATGAGTGGGTTGCAGGCCATAGAGGACCTTAAGAAGGACTTTAAAAATCAAATAAGAGAAGTGGAGGAAAAATTAGAAAGAGAATGAGAAGGATGCAGGAAAAGTATGAAATGAGGGTCAACAGCCTGACTGAGGAAAACAACACCTTAAAAAATAGACTAACTCAAATGGCAAAGGAGGCCCAAAAGGGCAATGAGGAGAAGAATGCCTTAAAAAGTCAAATTTACCAGATGGAAAAAGAATCTCAAAAGTTCACTGAGGAGATTCATTCCTTCAGAGTTAGACTGGAGCAAATGGAAGCTAATGACTTTATGAGAAATCAAGATGCTGTTAAGCAAATCCAAATAAATGAAAGATTAGAAGGCAATGTGAAATATCTCATGGGAAAAACCACTGACCTGGAAAATAGATCCAGGAGAGACAATTTTAAAATTATTGGACTACCTGAAAGCCATGATCAAAGAAAGAACCTGGAAATCACCCTTCAAGAAATTCTCAAGGAAAATTGCCCTGATGTTTTAGATCCAAAGGGCAAAATAGAGGTTGAAAGAATCCACAGATCACCTCCTGAAAAAGATCCCAAAAAGAAAACTCCCAGGAATATTATAGCCAGGTTCCAGAATCCCCAGATCAAGAAGAAAATACTACAAGCAGCCAGGAAAAAACAATTTCAATATTGTGGAAACACAATCAGAATAGCCCAGGACCTGGTGGCTTCTACACTGAGGGATTGAAGGGCATGGAATATGATATTCCAGAGGGCAAAAGAACTGGGAATAAACCCAAGGGTCACCTACCCAGCAAAACTGAGTATTTTGTTTCAGGGGAAAATATGGTCATTCAGTGGAATAGAGGACTTTCAAGCATTCTTGAGGAAAAACCAGAGTTGAATAGAAAATTTGACATCCAGACACAAGAAGGAAGAGATGCCTGAGAAGGTAATCAGGAAAAGAAATCAAAAGGAACTTATCAAAGTTGAACTATTTACATTCCTATATGGAAAAGCAATAACTGTGACTGATGATATCTTTCTCACTATGAAAATAATGGAAGAAAGGGGTGTGGTCATATGAATACATATGTGAATGTGTGTGTATATGGTTACAGTTATATATGGATAGAGGGCATAGGTTGATTTTGTTGGGAAGGGAGAGTACTCAAGGGATGAAATTATGAGGTGAGAGAGGAAAGTGGCAAGAGGAGATGGGGAGAGACATGGTAGGGTAAACTATCTCATGTAGGGAAGTGGGTGCAAAGGAGGGGGAGAATAAGGAAGGCTAAAAAGGCAAAACCACATTCACATTGAATTTGGTTCAGGGAGAAAATGACATACATACTAAATGGGATATCTCAACCTGCAGCAGGATAGGGGGAAGGGTGATGAGAGGAGGGATGATGGATGGGAGGGCATCCTTGGGGTGAGGGGAGGTTGGAAGTACCCACTATAGAAGAGGGACAGGATTATGTAGGGAATGGACCAGGTGGGGGGTGGGATGAGTGGGAGGGAATTATAAGCAGCCTTGTACAATATATTACTATGATAATGTTTTGCATAGCTAGACATGTACAACATATACTGAATTACTTATATCCCAAGAAGGAATGGGTGACAAGGGAGGAAGGAAATGGATCTGAAATTCAAGGTCGTAACATTAAATGTTTCAAATATATATATAAATACTATTATTAATACTCTTTTGCCTGTAATTGGGAGATAAGATGTGCAGGCATTGGGACACAAAGATTCATCTTCCTCTCATGGAAAAGTCGATGGGGGTATGGGAGAAGGTATGGGAGAGAGCAGATTGGAGGAAGCGATATCTTGTGGGACTGCTATTCTGGGAGGTTGGGTAGGGGAATAATGGGGGGAAAATGATTGTAACTCAAAATCTGGCGGAAATGAATGATGTAAAACAGAAGTTAATAAAGTATTTGTTTAAAAAAAATAAAAGTGAAATGTTGAAAACTCAAAAAAGGGTGTGTGTGTGACATGGGTAGTAAGAATAAATATAGCATTTGTGGAAAAACAAAACAAAAACACATGAATATTGTTGAACGTCAGGGCTGGTAAGCACCTTAAGCATCATCCAGTCTAAGCTCATTTTATAGACCACAGCATCATAGTTCTAGAGCTGGAAGGGAGGTCAGAGGTTATCTAATCTAGTACCTCCATTTTACAGATAAGGAAACTGAGGGGCAGAAGGGGGACAATAACCCGCCTAAAGGTCACATAGTTAATCATTGAAGCCAGATCTCCCAATTCATCATATCTACTATCGGCTAATACAGCTTTATCACCAAAGTGTTCCTATGAGTATGTCTAAGCCAAGAAATATTCTCTCTGTGTTTAGATTGGATTAGAATTTATTTTGTTGTTGTTGTTGGTCCACCATATTATGTACCTCACTGCTGTAGTGAAATGATAGCTCTTAAGTATGTGTGGTGGGGATTTGTTTACCAGAACTAAATGGATTAAATTGTAGGTCAATAACAACCCTGATGGTAAACTCCAGTCATCCCTGCTACTGGAAAGGTGGGAGTTTGTGGATTGCTTGAACTCAGGAATTCTGAGCTACAGTAGAGTTAAAGCCAGTCATATATCTGCATTGTCTGGCACAAATTTGGTGAGCTCAGGGAATCAAGGGGCGGGGGGCAAATGGAGCAGGTCAAAATTTCCATACTGATCAGCAGTGAGATTGGGCCTATGAATAACCACTGCACTTTCAGCCTAGGTTCTTCAAAAAAGGGAGGCAAGAAAAGAAGAGGAGAGGAGAGGAAAAGGGAGCAAGAAAGAGGGAAGGGGAGAGAGACAGAGAGACAAAGAGAAGAGAGAGGGAAAGAGAGAGAGACAGAGAGAGACAGAGAGAGAGAGAGAAGGAAAAGAAGAAAAAGAGGTCTGCATTTAACTGAACTAGCTGCTGTCAACTAAGCCTGCTTTATTTTCACTTTTCTTCTGCTCTCTGTAAGGGATTGAGAAGGGAGGTAAAACGGCCTGTTTCCTGCTGTGGAAAGGATATGGTTTCCTATAAATCTATAGAGAAAGGAAGAGTGAGTGAGGGATTGTTGGGAAAGAGAATCAAAAAGGGAGGGAGGCATTCCACATCTATGGGATCAAAGGCTACTGGGCAAGAGATACCATTGCTATAAGAGCAGTAAAATGAAAATTGTGGATGGGGCCTCCTTAAGAACAGTCCAGAGGAGTCTTTGGACCACAGAGAAGATGGAGGCCATCACAAAGAACTAGAAACTAAGGATGTCTTTCAGTTGTGTAATGGCTGGACAAATGATGGTATAATAGAATACAATTGAGCTGTAAGAAATGACAGAAAGGATAGTTTCTGAGAAACCTAGGAAGGTTTATATGCACTGATATAAAGTGAAGTAAGTAGAGCCAGAACAATTCATATAATAACAACAACATTATAAAGAAAAACAACTTGGAAAGACTTAAGAATTCCCATCAATGCAATGTCCAATCATGATTCCACGGGCCCAGTGAGGATACACACTACTTGCCTCCTGAGAGGTACAGAATGAGATGTGTATTTTAGCCATGGGCAACGGGAGAATTTGTTTTACTTGACTATGAATATTTGTTTCAAAGTATTTTTTTCTTCTTTTCAATAGGAGAGAGGGAAAGAAGGAAAGGTTCAGTGGATAGAGTGGTGGACCAGGAGTCAGACCTGAATTTAAATCTGGCCTTAGATACTTAGTAGTTATGTAACCCCAGGCAAGTCACTTAACCCTTACTTACCTGAGTTCCCATCTATAAAATGGGGACACACTGGAGCATGAAATAGAAAACCACTTTAGTATCTTTGCCAAGAAAACCTCAGGGACAAGTCCATGGGGTCATGAAGAGCCCACACAACTGAAACATGGTACAATTGGAGAAGAAAAGAAAAATGATTTTTTTTTTAGACAAATGCTTTATTAACTTCTGTTTTACATCATTCATTTCCGCCAGATTTTGAGTTACAATCATTTCCTTCCCTGTTTTTCCCCTACCCACCCTCCCAGAATATCAGTCCCACAAGATATCGCTTCCTCCAATCTGCTCTCTCCCATACCTTCTCCCATACCCCCTTCGACTTTTCCATTAGAGGAAGGTGAATCTGTGTCCCAATGCCTGCACATCTTATCTTCCAATTATAAGCAAAAGAGTATTAATAATAGTATTTATATATATTTGAAACATTTAATCTTAAAACCTTGAATTTCAGATCCATTTCCTTCCTCCCTTGTCACCCATGAGATAAGTAATTCAGTATATGTTGTACATGTCTAGCTATGCAAAACATTATCATAGTAGATATATTGTACAAGGCTGCTTATAATTCCCTCCCACTCATCCCACCCTCCACCTGGTCCATTCCCTACATGATCCTGTCCCTCTTCTATAGTGGGTACTTCCAACCTCCCCTCCCCCCAAGGATGCCCTCCCATCTATCATCCCTCCTCTCATTCCCCTTCCCCCTATTCTGCTGCCGTTTGAGATATCCCATTTAGTATGTATGTCATTCTCTCCCTGAACCAAATTCAATGAGAATGTGGTTTTGCCTTTTTGCCTTCCTATTCTCCCCCTCCCTTGCAACCACTTCCCCTTGCTTCTTCTACATGAGACAGTTAACCCTACCCTGTCTCTCCCCATCTCCTCTTGCCACTTTCCTCTCTCACCTCATAATTTCACCCCTTGAGTATCCTCCCTTCCCAACAAATTCAACCTATGCCTTCTATCCATATATAACTGTAACCATATACACACACATTCACATATGTATTCATATGACCACACCCCCTTCTTCCATTATTTTCATAGTGAGAAAGATATCATCAGTCACAGTTATTGCTTTTCCATATAGGAATGTAAATAGTTCAACTTTGATAAGTTCCTTTTGATTTCTTTTCCCTGATTACCTTCTCAGGCATCTCTTGCTTCTTGTGTCTGGATGTCAAATTTTCTATTCAATTCTGGTTTTTTCCTCAAGAATGCTTGAAAGTCCTCTATTCCACTGAATGACCATATTTTCCCCTGAAACAAAATACTCAGTTTTGCTGGGTAGGTGACCCTTGGGTTCATTCCCAGTTCTTTTGCCCTCTGGAATATCATATTCCATGCCCTTCGATCCCTCAGTGTAGAAGCTGCCAGGTCCTGGGCTATTCTGATTGTGTTTCCACAATATTGAAATTGTTTCTTCTGGCTGCTTGTAGTATTTTCTCCTTGATCTGGGGATTCTGGAACCTGGCTATAATATTCCTGGGAGTTTTCTTTTTGGGATCTTTTTCAGGAGGTGATCTGTGGATTCTTTCAACCTCTATTTTGCCCTCTGGATCTAAAACATCAGGGCAATTTTCCTTGAGAATTTCTTGAAGGGTGATTTCTAGGTTCTTTCTTTGATCATGGCTTTCAGGTAGTCCAATAATTTTTAAATTGTCTCTCCTGGATCTATTTTCCAGGTCAGTGGTTTTTCCCATGAGATATTTCACATTGCCTTCTAATCTTTCATTTGTTTGGATTTGCTTAACAGCATCGTGATTTCTCATAAAGTCATTAGTTTCCATTTGCTCCAGTCTAACTCTGAAGGAATGAATCTCCTCAGTGAGCTTTTGAGATTGTTTTTCCATCTGGCAAATTCAGTTTTTTAAGGCATTCTTCTCCTCATTGCCCTTTTGGACCTCCTTTGCCATTTGAGTTAGTCTATTTTTTAAGCTGTTGTTTTCCTCAGTCAGGCTGTTGACCCTCATTTCATACTTTTCCTGCATCCTTCTCATTTCTCTTTCCAATTTTTCCTCCACTTCTCTTATTTGATTTTTAAAGTCCTTCTTAAGGTCCTCTATGGCCTGCAACCCACTCATGTTTTCCCCTGGGGCTTTTGGAGCAGGACTTCTGACCTCACAGTCCTCTTCCCCTATGCTTTGACCCTCTTTGCCCCCAAAGTAGGAGTCTAGGGTTGCATTTTTCTGTTTAATTTGTTTCCTTTGCCTTGGCATGTTGCCACTTAATTACTTGACTTTTGGGCTTGTTGCCACACTATGGCTTTAAGGCCAGATAGGGGAATTTTCGTCCCGAATGTGTGGGAGGGCAACTGCCGTTTCTGGCAAGCTGGAAACCCACCCACGACCTCCCCCCCCCCCGCCCCCGCCCAGATCACAATCCAGATCCAGGTAGGTTAAAGCAAGAGCGATTACCCCCCAAGACTGATCGCTGGATCTCCCTACAGTTCGCAGGCCAGGAGCTGGAGCTGTCTCTGAAAACTACAAAATGGCGTGTCTCCTCAGAGGCTTCTAGCCCCCAGGGGAGGAAGCCGGCGCATTCCCCAAATACTGGTCCCAAAGTCCATGGGGCACTAACCTCTCACTTTGTCCTAGGCATGTCTATGTTGATAATTCTGGAATCGCCACAGCTGCTGGTGTTCTGGGGTCTCTCCAGCCGGCTGCTGGCCCTGCCGCCCTGGGGCTAAAACCTCGGCTCACCGGGACCTGGGCTTGGCTCAGCTTGGCTCCCCGTGCTCTGCACGCTGCGCTGCCGGCTCCCAGAGCGCTGCGCTCATCCTTCCTGCAGGGCTGCTGGGCTGTCCTCAGTGGGAGGTTAGCTTCTCTGTGTCGTTCTGTGGGTGCTGGGGCTCCAGAAGTTGTTCAGAGTCCCCTTTTACATAGTTTGGAGGAAATCTGGGGGCAGAGTGGCTTGGATGAGCTGTTTCTACTCGACCATCTTGGCTCTGCCCCTAGAAAAATGATTTTTAAAAGCATAATAGAAGCCATTACAAGTCATAAGGGTAGTGCCTAACCCCAGAAGGAAAGGTAAGTGGAGTAGACATAGGATCTCTGCCATAGGATTTCTTCCCAAAGTACTCAAACTACTGAGACTTTCCTTGTTAGTGGCATGAGTGCTTTGTGGTTGTTGAGATATAACTATTTTGGTGGGTAGGAGTTAAGAAATAACACAAGCCTAGAGCTGCTGAAGGAGCTGGTAAACTAGTCCATTCTCCGTTCATTGCTACCCTGAATAAACAGTCTATGTTTGAATGTTTAGCCTGTTGTTTGCAGGCCTGGAATTGAATACCCCTAGGGGAGAGCTAAAATGAGTCTGATGCTGATGTTCCCAAAGAAGAGACACTCAGTGGGGACCCCAGCCATACCTGGTATTTAATTATGGAGAAGCACCCAAATTAAACTCCAGTTCACTTAAGTCAGTCCTGGGTGGGTGGTAGGTTATGTGAACAATGCAGAGCAGTGATTATGTGGTCCTCAAAAAGAATATTCTAGAGAAGAGAGGCCAATATTCAGCATCACACCCCTGGGGAGAAAGGATAAATGACGTGTGGATTTTCATGTTTCCTATGTCTCCCTGCCAGAAGATTTTGTGTTTTTCTTTAAATGCCCTTCCTTGTTTCAGAGCTGGGCCCTAGGAGAGCTGGGTGTCAGTTGACTTCAGGCCCTGTCCTCAGCACCACTTTAATCACTCTGTTCAGGCCCCAAAAACTTTCTCTGAGGAGTCAATGAAAACATTGTATGTAGGGAAAGTCTTTCGGAGGCCATTTGGAAATGGCATTTATTTCCCCATCTGATCCATTATGAGGAGTAGGCCAGCAGGCAGGGTCTCTGATGACTTGGCTTCACCCCACCTCTCCAAGCCTCATTCTTACACAGAATGTTTGGGGTACAAAACCAGCATTGCGCAGAGAGCAGATTGAGAGGCTAGCTTTAGCTTTTCCACTATCCCAGCAGAGGTGATGCTGATGCTTTCCTGCTGACTTGGCTGGGCCACAATGCAGACTGGCTTGCTATGCCATGCCAATGCCAACCCAGAGCTCTTCTCAACTTTGTGGGGTGAGGTTCAGAAAAGCTCACCCCCAGCTTCATCTTACAGAAGAGGAAACTGAACGTCACACAGCTGATAAATAGCAGAGTGGAGATTTGAAGGCAGGCTCTCTACTGGCTCTCTCCACCACCCCACGATTCTTCATTACCTCCTTAACAGATTTACACTAAGACTGAAGACAACTGGAGGCGGAACTGCCCCTAGACTTTGCCAATTGGAGCATTTGTCCTGGCCCCCTTTCAGGCCAGGCCTGCAGGAGGTAGAGCACAGAGATCGGTGGACCTTCTAACACATTTATTAGCTATTTGACCCTGAAAAAAATTGCTTCATATCTCAGTTTTCTCATCTATAAATGAGGAAAACAGTAGCCACCTAATGGGCTTCTTGTGAGGAGCAAATGAGCTGTGTAAAGTTTTTGCAAGCTTTGAAGTTTCATTATAAATATTGGCATTTCTGCCCATTAGCATGTGTGATTTAGATAATAATGATAGTGGCTAACAGTTATGTAGTACCCACTAGTGCCAGGTACTCTGCTAAGTGCTTTACATTGATCTCATTTGATCTTCACAACAACCCCGGGAGGGAGGGGCTATTATTATCCCCATTTTACAGGTGAGAAAACTGAGGCAAACAGAGGTTAAGTGACTTGCCCAGGGTCACACAGATAGTAAGTGTCTGAAACTAGACTTAGACTCAGGTGTTTCTGATTCAAAGTCCGGCACTGTTTCCACCACCTGGTTGCCAAGGTGCTCAAGAGAAGCAAGGGGACAAAAAGGGAACTAACAATAGGTGCTAATCAAATCAGAGATAATGAGTACTAGAAGGGGTTTTAGTTAGGAACCCTTGAGGACGTAGAGGGCCACACATTACCTTGAGGTTGGAGTTTCCCCACCCCTGGCCCAGTTCAGCCTTCTCCTGTGACAGATGAGGACACCCCAAAACTCTCATCTTTTTCTTTCTACCCTCTTGGTGACCTCATTAACTCTCATGAGTTCCACTGGATCGGCAGATGAGAACAATTTGTTCCAGTGGTCATGAAGGTGACTGAAGCAGGCATCATGGAATGCTTAAAGCTTGGTCAGACATCAAGGATGCCAAGGTCATCTACTGCATCCCAGGCCGTTGCCAATCATACTGACTTTGGTCTTGATATTGGACTTCCATGACTCTGGAAGAAAGAGTGAGGCTGAGGACTTTGTGCAACTGCCTCACTTAAATCCAATTCACACAAGAGTCAAGACATCACCCTATGATGTCATCAACCCTTTTGGAAAATGAAGGACATGTGGGTCCTTTTCCCATTTTTATGATATCTTGAATGCCTGTTTCAGATTGCACGCCATCTTGGGATTGGCAGGGAGGGAAGAAGGAGGAGAAAATTTGGAACTGAAAATCTTATGGAAGTGAATGTTGAAAACTAAAAATTAATTAATATTAAAAAAAAGAATGACCTTATTTGGGGGAAAAAAAGAAAAGAAAATAACAAAATCCTTCAAAACTCAGCTCAAGCATCCCCTCCTTCACCAGGCCTTTCCTAATTGCCTAGTTGTTAAATGTGTGCTCCACAGAAGTTGTCTTGTATTTACTTTGTATATTTACTTACTTGTGTGTTTTGTTTCTCTGATAGAATGTTGTTGTTTGTCCTTCATTCCCAAAGAGGACCATGAATGTAATCTCTTTTAGAGGAAGAGTGGTTTCATTTTTGCTTCTGTAACCACAATGCCTGGAACATAGTAGGTACCTTATAAATATACTAATTCATGGACTGAAATGAATTTGTCTCCATGACTTCTTATGAATTTTTCACATCCTGAATTACAAAGTTGATTGGAAGGCCTGTTTCCTGATGCTTGCCTAAGGCAACCAAATCAATAATTACCACTGTGGGTGTGACAGAGAGTGTTGAGACGTACTCAACAATTGCCAAGAGAAGGAAGTAAGAGCCGAAGATAACTCCAAAATGTAGAACCCAGATGAGGTCAAAGGTCTCCATGAATAAAAATAGGAAAGTCATGGGGAGGAGAAAGAGGAGGTGGAGAGGAGGAGCAGGGTAGGAAGACATCAAGAATTACTTTTAACACTTTCCCTTCCTGAGGAAAAACTAGTTCAACCTTTCTTTGGTGTTTTCAAGATCCCTAATCATCTAGTTCTCTTCTCTTTCTCCACCTACATTCTGTTTCTCAGTGCTCTCATCAGGTCCCCTGGGTTTAGCCATCATCTCTACCCTCCCAGCTATGCATGTTCAACCCCCTTCCCTCTCTTGAACTCCAATCCAATATCATCAACCATATTCCACAGCTCTCCACTTGGATGCACCATAGGAGTCTCAAACTCAGTGCATCCAAAGCAAAATCTTTCATGATCTTTCTCTCTTCCATTTTTATGTCAAAGGTATCACCATCCTTCTAGGTTTCCTGGTTTGTCTGTCTGCTACAAGTCCTCATCTATTCTCTCTGATCTCTCATAGCCAATCTTGCACTCCCATTTATTCTCTCTCTTTCTGTCTCTCTCTCTCTCTCTCTCTCTCTCTCTCTCTCTCTCTCTCTCTCTCTCTCTCTGTTTTTCTCTGTCTCTGTCTGTCTCTGTCTCTGTCTGTCTGTCTGTCTCTCTCTCTCTGTCTTTCTCTGTCTCTGTCTCTCTCTGTCTCTCTCTCTCTGTCTCTTTCTCTCTCTCATAATGAGATTTACCCAAGTGGATTCACGTTTTCCTATTTTGCTGTTATTTCTACTATGCAGGTCAAAAATCCTGCTCTCCCAATTCTCACTTCTCTTTTGAACCATTCAGAATCACCCCACTTTGGTTCCATGCTCTCTTGGGGATCCACAATGCCCTCTGCCTCATCATGTGCTGATTCATTGTACTTTATCTTGAAATATATTTTCACAGATGTTGGGATTCTTTTATCTGATCTAGGCTATATTACCTTCTCTTAGTCATTCCTTCCCTGTCACTTTATCTACTTATGTTCAACGCCTTTAACTGAATTCTCTTCCTCATGCCCCAGTTCCCTCTGCTCCTCAGTTCCCTGGCTGAGACCTGTTGTGGTACAGCCTTGCCTCCTTATTGTGCCAGCCCGAGCAAACTTCTGTCTTTTGGTCTTTCCATGGCACTAGGAGGTGGGCTGGGAGGTGTAAAATTGAGCTCTGTTGCAAACCACTGGGTCAATTGGTATGACTGTATTGTGGGAGCTGGTGGGGAAAGGGGATGCTTAGAGAGTGTGTTAGAGGTTTGTAATTAGATTAGCCTTCTATGATAGCCTTCTCCCTTCTCAGAAGGAAAGAAGGAAGGAAGGGAGTGAAAGGAAAGAAGGAGGAAAGAAAGAAGAAAGGATGAAAGAAGGAAGAAATGAAGAGAGAGGAAGGAAGGAAGGTAGGAAGGAAGGGAGGGAGGAAGAAGCTATGATTCTAATTGATGCATTTGCAAGGATTGGATCACTTTCCAATTTGATAACTAGCTCAGTTGGAGATGGGACACAGAACAGCTAAGTTTTGATGAAGTAGAAATGCCCAGGGCATGGGGGTGTTGCTGGGAGGGATAAGCCTAGGTGAAGTGTATGAGGCAATATTCCAGAAAGGGCTGTGATTTATCACCTCTCAGCTCTCATTATTCTTAACTTTCACCTCAGACAATCCTGGCCCCTTAGTGTCATCAGGCATCCAGGAACAGCCACTGTCACCAGTACATCTGACCTTACCATCTGGCCTTAATGATGAGCACCTTCATTCCCTGGAATCTCTTTCTTTCGGGTTAGTTACCTCCAAACTCACTTTTCTTCCTGTTCTCCCCTGATCGCCTCTTTCCCCGTCACCCAGACCAATCACGGAGTCATTTCTGGTCTGTGGAATGCCATGCTCAGATTTTTGGAAGTACTAAGATGACTGACATGTCCTGAATTCCATGAATGATCTCTGCTTTCCTATCTTGGGTATTCAGTTCTGCCTACTTTCCCTGGCTTCTCTTTGGAGCCTTCAGCTGCCCCCTGGGGAATGGCCTCCCAGAATCCCAGCATAACAATTTCACAACCTCAAAAACACTTTAACTCTGCAGTAATATGAACAGACAATTTCCACTAACAGTAAAGGAAGGGGCTTATTCTCTTGAAGGTTCCACAGTAGGGAGGCCTAAGCAACTGGAGAAGGAGTGCAGGGTAAGGGCACCAGACACCAGAAAAGGGGAGTCACAGTGGAGGACAGGGTGCTGAAAGGGAGGGGGTAGGATGCTACAGATGAACTATCCTGACTGCATAATTCTGCCACTAGCAGGCCCTGCTGGAATCCACCCTGCTTCCTGCATAATCATTATAGGGGTCAGGCCAGAGCTGACAGCATGAGCTGTCATAACTGGTGACAGGGTCAGAAATGGGGGGCAAAGGGGCGGGGGTGCTGGAGGTGGAAATCACAAGCCCTTTGCTTGTCAAGGGGCTTAAGGCATCTTGAGTCTATCAGAGTTCAGAGGTCATTTCACCTCGGAGCTCTGAGTGGGTTGAGGAAGATTAGACCAGAGCACGCTGGAATTGGGAGGGACTGGGAGAAGAACATTTTTTTGGCAAACACACCTGTTTTTGCTTTGCCCCTCCCTGCTACTTGGGTCATGGGAAGAAGAGATTTGGCCTCTTCCCTCCTGACCACTGGCAGCTAACATTTACCCGACTTGATTGTCTCTCTCCTTCCCAAGTGTAGAAGATGCCTTTTTCTTCCTGCTTTTCACCCAGGCCCTTTTGGATGAATAGATGAATGCTGTGGGCACCATGCTCCAGCAGGATTGGGTCGGGGGAGATGATGCTGGTCCCTCGATTCAAAGGCAACTCAGCTAAAAGCCTTTCTGGGGAGTGCAGCAGGGGCCTCTCTGCAGGTTGCTCCCAATGTGGCTTGGCTCCAGGCCATTGCTGGGTTTACACATGAGCCACGTGGATGATGGAAGAAGATCACCTTTACTCAGCCCCCTTTCCTAACTCAAAGCAGACTCCTCCCAATTTTGTGAGTGTTTGGGTGGGGGGGGGGTACGTCTGGTGTGTTTAAGCTCTACACCTGAGTTTGGGAGGGGGCTGCAGCTCTCTCAGCTCCCAGCAGAGTAAATTCTGGTGGAGTAGACAGAGGAAGGAGATTCGGTGTATATCAGCACGCTCAAAAAAACCATATTTGTTGTCCAGAAGTAAATGAGACTGTTCTCCATTCCCAGGCTTTTGATCAAAGTCCAGACTGCTGTGATCTGCCATAGCTATCTCCATGGCTGAGTTATAGAAGCTATTCTCCCAATTGCATACTACTGGACCAGGAGTGGGGAACCTGTGGCCTTGAGGTCACACATGGCCCTCTAGGTCCTCAAGTGAGGCCCTTTGACTGAATCCAAACTTCGAAGCACAAATCCCCTTAATAAAAGGATTTGTTCTGTAAAACTTGGACTCAGTCAAAAGGCCACACCCGAGGACCTAGAAGAAGGCCACATGTGGCCTCGAGGCTGCAGATTCCCCACTCCTGTACTGTATAAACTGGAGAGTCTCAAAGGATCTGTAGTGAGATTCAGATAATATCAGATGCTTCTGAAGAAGACTGTGCCACTTTTGATTTCAGAAGGAATCATCAAATGCTGGGTTTTGGATGATTTCTGTGATTTGGTAGATAGAGCTCCAGGCCTAGAGTTAGGAAGACCTGAGTTGGAATCTGGCCTCAGATACATCTTAACTGTGTGACCTTGGGCAAGTCGCTTAACCCTAGTTACCTAAGTTTCCTCATTTGTAAAATGAGCTAGTGAAGGAAATGGTGAATTACTCCAGTATCTTTTACCAAGAAAAACCCAAATGGGGTCTTGAAGAATCTGACACAATTGAACAACAAAAAAACAGAGACAAAAAATCCAGACCAAGTCTAGTTTCTTCTCTGAGTTGAAACATCCAAAGAATATTGCTGAGAGCAAAGGCTCTGGGGTACTTGGCCAGGAGAGAGAGGCAAGCAGTCCAGGTCTCCCTTCATTTAGAAAAGAAAGTAAGGTACTTATCTTGGGAAGCTCTGCTGAGTCCTGGGACAGGCCTCTTTCTGACCACAGGCTGCTCAGGCATTTGACTGGCAGAAAATTAATGCTGTGTTGAAGAAAGAGGGTTAAACAGAGAGGAAAGAAAAACCAAGAGGGGAAGTGGGCATACAACACTACTGGGAATAATTGTTCTATGGAGAAAGGACAAGGCTGAAAATGCGAGGGTCAAGAAAGATCTAAACCCTGAAGAAAACACGGATCCCTGAAGACAAAGCCTGAAGTGGGTTCAGGTTGGGGGAGAATGAGGAGAATCAAAGGGCTCTTTTTTTCTTTTATAAACATTTTTGTTCTGATTTTTAGGAGCAGGATCTGGAAGGCTAGTATAAAAAATAGCAACGTAAGTGCTTTATAAAACAGGCGAAGAGCCTAAGTCCTAACTATTAGCTATGACCTTGAATGTTTATGAGCTCTGGGACAGGGGCAAGAAAATAATAAAATATGCTTTGTGTAAGCTTGTACAAGGGGAAGTATTGATTTGAGGCCATTGTCTGCTTTGGTTTCAGCCCCAGCCCTGAGTTTATCTGGATAATTGATACTCTCTGATTTCATTGTGAGTGTGTAGACATAGCATCAGATTCCTGAATGGGAACATTTGGCCCTGTGAAATGTTGGATTTGGGAAAGAGTTTGCCGGTAAATTATGCTTTAAGTGTGTACAAAAACAAACAAAAGAGTGTTAAAATAACACAATGAGTAATTGGTTTTAATTTCATAACTGCTGAGTATCCTCACCCATATGACAGAATAGGATGTTGGATTTTCTGCATTTAGCCTAGAGGTCGTACACAGGAGCTTTATCGGTCTTTCTGCTCTGGTGGAGTTTGACATGCATGGACTTAACAGTCTTGTTTCAGTACCTGACTTCTTTGATACCTCTCATATTAACTGTAACCTTTTGTAAACTTCAGGAAAGCATGTGACCTTGGACTTCACCTTTCTCTTTGGACTATATTTAAAAGGTCCCCTCTACCTCTGATATTCTGCAATTCAATGAACTTCTCCATCCTCCTATAAAGATTGTATAAAGTATTTTTTAAAATTGACACTCACTAATATGTATACAGTAAATTCATAATTAACTGTGCTGAAGGAGTGGGGAAGTAGCACAATCATTTTAAATCATAAATTTGCCTTTTGCTTTTGAAATGCAATGCATGAATTCTATCCCATTCTTCTTTCTCTTTCTAGTTCCTTTTTCCTCTCCAGATGCTTCCAGAGATTTAATTCTTTATTTGCATGTGTCACACCAACTTCAGTGGTCTTTTCCACAGACTATGATATGGTTACTATACCTTTAAGAAAGAATGGAATCTGTAATGGCTGATGAGAAACTGGGTGAGGCACAGAAGTAAAGGACTAAGAGAATTTCTTTACTGAGAGACTAAATTGGGCATTTCCTGAGAGAGCCTGAGTTTAGTTCATATCTCAGGGAGAAGAAACATTATGAAGGGCATGCTTGAGAGATTTTGGCTGCTATCCTGAGAGAGCTGAATGTTAGGGCTATGTTTCCAGAGGTGACAGTTAAAGTTGGCTTTGACTGTGATACATTGGAAATAACTATTGATATTTGCATTTTGTTTTTTATACTGTTAACACACTGTATAGCCAATAATGACCTTGATGTTTGTTTAAGCCTAAGAAATCAGAGGGTTCTGAAGAGAGAGATAAGCATAATGCTTGTGGGAAATATGGCTTCTCTGGCTTATTTAATAAATAATATTTAATAAACTGGAGGTGGGGGCTCAGAGTTAAGTGAATTAATGGATGAGTTGTTACAGTTTTAGTAGTTTGTCGGGAAATATTAGAACATATCCCTTGATTGCTTTGGAACATGGGAGATAATAAGTAACAAGACAAGTAACAGATTAAGGCAATAGGGATTTGGTGTGATCATCAATTAATTCACACTACTGACATTTCTACAAGTTATACATGAGAATAATCTAGTATTAGATTATTAATTAGATTATTAATCTAGTATTACATCACAGCTGAGATCAGAAGGGTTCCCAAAAGCATTCTGGGTAGCAACAGGAAGCCAGGTTGGGATCTGAAGTTTACAGTGACTTTCTCAAGGTAGATAAGCCATACATGGACTTATCTGAGAACCAACCAAATTTGAGAGGAAATATAGAATGCTGAACTTGGAGTTCAATCATTGTTTATTCAACAATTTCCCAATTGATACAGGTACCTGATTTTCTTTCAGCTTAACATTATGTTAAATGATAACAATGGAGATCTCTCCCTCAGTGTCCTGTTTAGGTACCAGGAGGACAAGCATAGGATAATAAATTGAAAGAATTATCTTACCTAGCTCAGAGAAAGGAAGATTTAGAGGGATTATGATAGATGTTTTTAATAATGTGAAGAGTAGGGACAGTTAGGTGGGCCAAAGGATAGAGCACTGGTTCTGGAGTCAGGAGGACCTGAGTTCAAATCTCCCCTCAAACATTTACTAGTTGTGTAAGTCACAACCCCAAATACCTCAAAAAAAAAAAAAAAGAATGTGAAGAGTTTATCTTGTTTGGAAGGTAAGTATGATATAAGGAAAAACTTCTGAATTATTAGAGCTGTCTTAGTCTGCTTCCTAAAGTTCTACCTTCACAAGAATACTTGGAGCAGAGATTGGATGTCCACCTACTGAAGACACCAAAAAGCCATCCCCGTGCACATACATACAAGTTGGACTAGACAGGCTTTTAGTGACCTCCCAAAGACCTTCTAACTCTGTGTCTGATTATGAGAGGCAACTTGGTAAACAGATAGTTGGTGTCAGAGTCAGGAAGAACCAACATGCCACCATGTTGGTTGTGTGACTCTGGGCAAGTCACCTAACCTCTCAGTGCCCTCCAGCAAACTTCCTGAAGCTGTAAGTTGCAGAGAAGGTGCCATTTCCTGGTTAGAGGAAGTTTCTTCATCAGAGAGTGAGTTACCTTTAACAGTGAAAATCCAGGGTCTATATGCCTATGGTTAAAGAGCTGTCTCAGAGAACTGCAGGGCACTTATTTTCCAGTTCAGCTCTCCTCTGCTCCTAACTTGGGTGCTCATGACGCCCTTCGTCCTCAAATTCACAAATGGCAGCTCAGGGCATCTCTTGTAACCTTCTAGACCTAATGGCAAGCAAATCTGTGACGAGCACAGGGGAGGCATTGCCAAGGGGAAATGATGAATTCGGGGAAATCAAGGGGTCTGGGAGCTGGGGGGGGGGGGTGAAGATGCTTTGAAAGCAAACCCTGAGACTCCAGACTTCATTTGGCTTTAGTTTTGGGTGGAAGTTGGTGGGGAATGGGGAAGGGGGAGTCATGATTATGTAAAGTGAGTCACTGTCACAGAAAAAGATTCAAATTGCTGACAGCTTAAAGTAATTGACTCTATGGAGCCCATAATTAGCCCAATAGTGTAAAGGCTTTGGGACTGGGGTTGTTGCTTTTTTTTTTAATACAGCCCTTCCAGTCTCACAGTTTTTGTCTCCTGGCCTGGAACCCTCTGGTTGCATAACCAGGAAAAAAGGAGCAATCTGGGAATGAAATGCAGATGGCCCTTCAGCCTTGACTTTGAAGTGAATTCAACTCTATCTGTTCCATGATTGGAGAATTGAGAGGAAGATTACATATGCTATGCTTGGAAATTAAAATAAGGGCAAAGCTTTGGGCTTCTGGGCACATGCACTTGGGGGAAGGGCAGGGAGGGGGTAATTCTGCATTTTCAGGCAGGAAACTGGGGAGGTGGATGCTGGGTTTTATTCTGACCAACAAATTGGAAAGAGAGTTGGGGGGTCTCTAGCCACCTCTGCCAAGACCTGAGTTCTGGGAAGAACTTGAATCTTTAGCCTTGAAGCCTTGAATCTTTAGACACATTATGAAGTTAGACACCTAACTGGGGCGGAAGAAAAATGTGAGAGCTTGGAGGTGGGGCAGTTTCAGAACCTGGGACTGTTCAACCCCAGGCTTTGAGACTCTGGGTCAGGAGGAGTTAAGAGGGGCTTCTGCCCTGAGTTTGTTGTAATCACTTGGATTCATAGAATTCCTTTCTTCCAAGTCAACAAGCATTTATTAAGAAGAAATACTTCATCCTAACTTTCTAATGTTTCTTTGACATACTAATGTATGTTATTATTATTTGAGGAGGCAGCATGGGATAGTAGATAGAGTGCTGGGCTTAGAGGCAAGCAGATCTCAGTTCAAACCCCACTGCCCATACTTACTAGCGTGACCCTGGGTAAGTATCTGTATCTGTGTCTCAGGCAACTTCCTAGGACTTATTTACTAGGTCATAGACAAGAGCTCGTGTTCCTTTGCTAGCTATTGAGAAGGTGAAGTCAGCAGGATTTAGTAGCAGATTACATGGGGAGCTGACAGAGTGAGAAGTAGGAAATGACCCCTAGGTTTTAAATCTGACTTGCTGGGAGGATGACTGTACCCTTGCTAGTTAGGAAAATTCAAAAAAGAGAAGGGTTTTTGGGAAAAGAGAATGAGTTCAGTTTGGGGCATGTTAAGTTTCAATAAGACTCTCAGTTTGAGATGTCCAATAGGCAGGTGCCCAATGTATCCTGGATGCATTTGTTTGTACTTTGTTGTTTCCTTCCCCCATTAGCCTGTGAACTCCTTGAGAGCAAGAGTTGTCTTTTGCCTCTCTTTGTTTTCAAGGACTTAGCAACAGTGCCTGACACCTAGTAGGTACTTAACAAATGCTTGTTGACTATTACTTGCCTGCTAGAAGGATGCACAGGCAGAAAATGCAGCCTAGGAGCAAAGGAAAATTGTATGAAGGAGAACCATCGAGTATTGGAACCAAAAGGAACCCTAGAGAGGATTCAAGCCAACCCCTCATTATGCCCAGGGAAGTCAGAGGGGAAGAAATTAATTTCCCAGGGACATGCCCCTAGTTATTATGCTGCTGGACCTAGACTCCAAGTTTATTGACTTCCAGCCCAATAGTCATCTGCTGAATTTGGAGTGCTGAACTGAAGTCCCAGGAGCCCAGCTTGAATCCTGACTGTGCCACAGGAATGTAGGCCAGTTACTGCATTTCTCTCCATTTCCTCCTCAGCAAAATGAGAGGTATCAGATTAGATGGAATCTGGAGAACTTCTAGTTCTGGAGCAATGATCTTAGGACATCCTATGGAAGATTACAGAATTCTCAGTGGGGATTCCCCACTCCTACTTCTAGTGGTTGTATAAAATCTTTCCCTTTTCAAAAGCAGTAACAACAACTCACAATTAGTTGTAACCCACAGCCTGGGGCTTCCCCAAGGCTCTGATTTTAATAAGTACCAATTGTGAGCCTGGAAGACTGACCTTAAAGGGTTAATTTCTCTGCTTAGCTCATTGCCCCAAACCCAAGAAAAAGCTGGGGAAATCGAAATAAAAGTCAATAAGTATTTATTAAGCACCGGGCACTGTGCTAAGAGCTAGGGATAAAAAGAAAGAAAAAAAGAGTTAAGTATGGCTTGTGTCTAGGTTCCGCTCAAAGAGGAACCTGAATAAGCATTGGATACAGGACATCCTTTATCTTCTACACCACAGGAAATGCTTAAGACACAACATACTCACAGGAACCCATGACCAAATATAGGAACATAAAACATTTTTTTAAAGCAAAAAACATTAGACTCCCCTGATAAGTAATTACATCTCCCAACTGCTTAACAAACAAATAATCCCAATTAGACATTTTTCTGCAGGGTAAAAGAGAGAAATCCCAGCATGCACTTTCTGCATTTGTCTGGTTGTCCCCAGGAAAGTAATCTGGGCCTGGTTCCTCAGACAGGAATCCATCTTTTTGAGCCTCAACTTCTGAAGCCGATCAGTAAGGAGTCAGTGTGCCTATCGACACCCTGGAGATGCCATACCAAGTCTCATGCCCTGTAATCTCATTAAATTTACTTCGAGAGGTGGGGAGACTCATCAGATTGATCAAGGATACCTATATGGTGGTGCTTTAGATTCAGAGGTATGCAACCAAAGGCTGGTGCAAATTGTTAGATTTTCAGCATGAGCAAATTTTTTTTTTGTCCTTCAGTAGTTTTTAGTCAGGTTTGACTCTTTGTGACCCCATTTGGGGTTTTCTTGTCAAAGCTGCTGGAGTGGTTTGCCATTTCCTCCTCCAGTTCATTTTACAGATGAGGAAACTGAGGCAAACAAGGTCAAGTGATTTGCCCAGGGTCGCACAGCCAGTAAGTGTCTGAGGCCAGATTTGAACCCATGAAGATGAGTCTTCCTGATTCCAATTCCAGTACTCTAGCCACTGTACCACCTAGCTACTCCCTTATACCATGACACAATGGAAATTGGCAAATGCTACAGATCAGGGCTTGAGTTGTTATTTCATTGATTATATAGACTTAAGAAACTGATAGAGAAAATAATACAAATTAAACTTTAAAATGTGCCTTGTGTGTGTTTTTTTTTGCAAAGCCAGTTGTTAAATATTTACCAGCTCAGTGCAGTTGACAAAGCTGTTCCCTCCCATTTCTTCTGTGATTTAGGAAGCACTAGAATTAGTATTCCCACTTTACCAATGAGGCCACAGAGGCTTGGGGAAGTGATGTAACTTGACCATGGTCACACAGCTAGTAAATATCTGAGCTGGAACCCAAACCCAAGTCCTCTGACTCTAAGACCATTGCTCTTTCCATTATACCACTCTGCTTCTCAGGGGAGGTCATTTCTATCCTTGGCTGCATGCAATTCTCTCCACAAAATAAATTGGATAAATTCCTTTGATGCCTGATCACTAGTCCGAGTTTCCATCAGCAGCAGGCTGATTTTGTTTCCTTCCCACCCAAGCAAACCACATGAAACCCAGGTTGTTCCCCAGGACTATGGGAAAATGTTGGCTTGCATTTCTCTCCAGATCTCCTCAGGCCTGGCTCTTCAGTGTTTTTCTGGGGACCCAGCAATGACTCCCAGTTCTCTACTGTCTCATTCTCCCAAACCAGTGAAGCTTTCCCAGGACCTCAGCCCCACCTTTGGCTCTGTCCTGACCTTGCTTTCAGCCTCCAATCAATCTCCACAGACTCCTGGGACTCCTCTCCACAGGCTTACTCCCCCTATTTGGGCCTGTATGCCTGCGGGAATCAGGGACCTGCCACAGCAGGTATGCTCAAGGCACCCTAATGGGAGGTCAGGGGCCAAGCAGTACTTAGTCAAGAGATCTGAATTTTACTTCTGGCTTTGCTGCCAACTAGATGTGCGATCATGAACACATTATTTGCCAATCTCTGAGCCTCAGGCTCCTCATTTATAACCTACTCACATCCCCCAAAGGGATTGGATCACTGACCTAGTAGGGACTTACTTTGAACTTGACCAAAGTAGCATCAGAGGGGGATTTGAACCCAAATTTCTGACTGTAGAAGCAACATTCTTTCCACTGCACCACACTACTTCCCCTTGGTTAGCTAGGTTGGTTATATGATCCCTCCTGTTGGTGGGGAGGGCATATGTAGTCTCAACCTGTGATTTCATGGGAGTTGGGAATTCCCAGTATGGACACTCCAAACTCCCTCCACAGGTAGTTTTAGAGAGCTGCCTGAGGCATATCAAAAGTTAAATGACTTGCCCAGTATCTCATGGAGAAGTTTATGTGAAGAACAGAGAGATGGACAGCTTGTCTGATTCAGACAAGGGAGTAATTTCCACTAAGTCTAGAAAGATAGGATGGGAGAAGGTTAGGGAATGCTTCAAAAGTTAAATAGACGCATCTATAGTTGATTCTTGAGATAGTAAGGAGTTTCTGCAGTTTAATGAAGGAGGGAGGGGTGGCAGTCAGTTCTGTGTAGTACAAAGAAAGGTAGAGTGAAACAAATAATGTCTGGGGCCCCCAGCTCCAGCTTGGGCAGAAGATCAACCAAGATAACAAAGCACGCTTTGTAATCAGTAAAGCACTATCTAAATGTAAGGGTTCATTATGATTCTAGGGTAGTTTTGCTTCTTTTTCTGGTGCCTGGCACAGTACCAGGTAGGTTTAAGCACTTGAATTGTACTGAATAAAGATGAACTCTAGGTATTGGTGACCTTGTTTTTCCATGGCTTGGCAGGACAATGCAGAAGGCAGGAAGGAAGGAGGTACTGATAAGACGTAAGCTTCTCCCCAGAACCTAAGCGGCATAGTGGAGAAAGAACATGAAGTCAGGAAGACCTGAGTTTGAATGCCATGTCAAACAACTGGGCAAGTCTGAGGCTCCTCATCAGTTTTCTTATATAGTTGTGAGAATTAGATGAGATCATATTTGTAAAGGGCTTTGCAAACTGTAAAGTGTTCTGTAAGTATTAACTATTATTATCATAGCTCTAGAGTTGGAGAGAACCCTCAGAGACCATCTAGTCAAACTTTCATTTTACAGATGAGAAAACTGAGGCCCAGAGAAGTCACACAGATAATAAATGTCATATGGGCTCTGAACCAGGGTCTTCCAGACTCTAGAGTCAATGCCCGCATCACTTTCTTGCCTTGAGTTGGTATTTAATGAATGTTCATGGAATTGATTTGACTGTAATGGGCAAGGCAAGAAAAGAGGGGTGTTCTCAGGACCCCAGATTAATACCTCTCCCCTAATTCTGGGCTATAGGATACACTGACATTCTTCATTGACTTCTAAAAAATGCTTTTCTTTCTGGCTTCTGAGCAGTTGAACGGCAGTCTGCCCTTAGCCAGGAAGGAGTCGCCATTGAAATGGGACCAGGTCATAAAACCAAGGATGTTTTCAGGGTTCAGAGTTGGGCTAAACAATAAGATAAAGTGACATTTGTCCCTGTGTTCCTTCCTCTTCCCTTTATGTGGCATAACAGATAAAGTATTGGACAAGGAGTCAAGAAGACCTGAACCTTGCTTCAGATACTAGCTGAGTGAATCTGGGTAATTCACTTAAATTCTATATACCTCAGTTTCCTTCTTCTGTCTAATGGAGATAACAAGAGCACCAACTTCCTGGAGGTTGTTATGAGGAGCAAATGAGAACAAATTTCAATGGTTTTGCAAACCTTAAAATATCTTATAGTACATATTGTATATAATGTAAATATATTACATAGTGTATATAATGCAAATCTTTTTTTTTTTTTTGCTTTTTTGGAGGGCAATTGGTGTTAAGTAACTTGCCCAAGGTCACATGGCTAGTTTTTGGGTATGTGTGTTAAGTGTCTGAGGCCAGATCTGAACTCAGGTCCTCCTGACTCCAGGGCTGACGCTCTACTCACTGTGCCACCTAGCCACCCCAACAATGCAAATCTTAAAGCATCTTATATTACATATTGTATATAATGTTATATATGTTATGTGTTACATTATAGGCATACCATATTTTATTGCATTTGCAGGTGTGGTTTTTTTTTAATAAAATTGAAGGTTTGTAGCAAGCTCTTTTTGGATCCTGGTTCTGTAGCCCACTGGATTATCCACCTTTCCCAACTTTGTGGCCTCTGACATCAACGATGGCAGCGTGCCATATGTACTTTTACCATCATTGATAGAAATAGTAAACAGCACAGGGGCACAGCACAGATCAGTGGCAATCTGGTGAACAAAGTTAGCCCTTTGTACCTATTGAAGAATTCTTTTACTCCAGATCTAACTGGGTGGGGACAAGCAGCTTTGTTGCCACCAACATACACCTAGACCTTAGAGGTAGCTTGGATCTGCCCCCCCCGCCCCCCGCAAGCTCTTGGCTAAGATGTCAATGTGTCTCTTCTTTACTATTGCCCACTCTCCAAAAAATTCTAACTTTGGGTCAATTAAATCTCATCTTCCCTTCATTTAGCTGAGATTTTTCTTAAGATTTTTGTATTTTTTTAAAAGCAGAAAAGATGTGTTTACACTGAAACCAAGAAACTAGAGGGCATTCATTAAGAAAACAAAAAAGGAAAAATATCATCTAGAGGTGTGACCTGGTGATGATGACAGGAAGCAGGCAGACATAGGCTGGTAAGAAACAGGAGAAGCCCTCCACCAGGCGTTCTGATCTGGCATTGATTTGAGAGTCCTGGAGCACTGCTGCCTGCCTGGAACTGTTTCCTAGGGAGACAAGTGTCATTTCATCATATGTGAAGGGGCCCCTGACACTATACAGTTCTCCACCCTAACCAATCTGGAAACTTTCCTTCCCTTCACAATAGATGACAAGGAGCAGTGCTATGGTATCCCAACTGAACTCCAGAAGACTTGAATTCTAGGCCTAGTGCTTCCAAGGGCCAGATGAACTTAGACTAGCTTCTCTGCCTCTCTGGGCCTTGATTCCTCATCTGAAAATGAGACAGAGGGTGAGATAAATTATCTCTATAATCCCTTGCAGCTCTTACATTCTTAAATCCTAAGAACTAATTCGCTTCCCCCATGGCCCTAAATCCTTTGTATTCCATGCCTTCTGGGGCTTTCTAACCCTAATTCTTTTGCTGTTTTGGGATTCTTTTTCCCATTTTGAACCCCTTGGTGCAGTATGAGGTTAATTATTGAAAACAGAGGTATTGGATTATGCTGTGCATCATAAATTCTCAAATTCCTGAAGCCAACTGGAGCCCAGGCCCACCTCCCAATGCCCTCTGCACATCTGAGGACTGAATGGGGATCCTGGGAGCCTTTATTGTTTTGGAAATTTGCTGGCCAAATGAAGTGGTGCTGAGAGGCCAGGTCTGAAAACAAAACATTTTAGAGATATTAATAATATTTTATCTTTGGGATGGGCTTTTCATTAAAAAAAAAAAACAACACTCCAACTGCACTCAATTTAGAGTATTGGGGAGGGGGAAGGGCAGTGTTCCCTCATGCTGCTCCTATCCATACTTCCAGAAAGTGTTTTTGTACTAGTCAGACAAAGGTCTTTTGCAAGAAGAGCAAAAAAAGTTCACATTGGTGGAGGATGCAGGAGTAGAAAGACCCTAGATCTGGAATCTGAGCTTTGCCACTTACTAGCTTTTGTGATTTCGGCTCTTCAGACCTCAGTTTCCTTACCTGTAAGATAAAGAAGGTTGGACTAATTGGCGTTAGGTTTCCTTCCAGCTATAGAGAGCCTGTAATGGGTTCTTTGAGAAAATGCTGGGAAACTTTTACCTTAACTGGCAACTCAATTTAGCAAACATTTATTAATTGATGACTATGTTATTGCTACTATTTGTCCTTTGTTCTCTAAGAGGATGGTGACATCAGAGAGGTGATGCCATGACTTACAAGTAAATTGTATTTAAGTGAGGGAGGGTTATGTAAAGTCACCAGCCTCACTTTCTCCTCTGAAACCACCTGGGCCAGTGGCCAGATATAGATCAGGACAACTGGAGACTGCCGAGGAGGCAGTGGGGAACCTTGGCCTTTTCGAGCTATGGTCTTTAACAGGTCTCAGTCTGACTGAGGCAAAACCTATTCAGAGATTAGGCTTAATAAGAAATGAGGCAAAAAAATGGCCTCTTTAAAAAAATCTACAATAATTTATTAATTGACTATTGTGTACCACCACTGTCATAGGTACTACAGGTTCAAAGACAATCATGAAACAACCTTTGACCTTCACAAGCTTACATTCTACTGGGGGAGGACAACATGTACAGAATCAAGTAAATTGGCCAACAAGGAGACCTAGGAATATTTTTTACCTTCTTTACTAATTCCATCTAAACTAATGTCTTGGGGGAAAATGTAGGTAGATCTTTTTGTAGTCGCAAAGAATTGGAAATTCTTTGATAACCATCAATTAGGAAATGGCTAAACAAGTTGTGGTATATGAATGTAATGGAATATTACTATGCTATAAGAAATGGGCAGTCTGATTTCAGGAAAAGTGGAAAGACTTATATGAACTGATGCAAAATTAATTGAGCTGAGCCAGGAGAACATTGCAAACATAATAGTAATGCTGTATGATGATCAACTGTAAAAGACTTAGCTATTCTCAGTAATAAAACAATCTAAGATAATTCCAAAGGACTCATGATGGAAAATGCTATCCACCTCCAAAGAAAGAATTGATGGAATCTGAATACAAAGTGAAGCACAATGTTTTTCACTCTCTGTATTTTTGTGTGTTTTTTCCTTTGAGTTTGTGTCTTCTTCCACAATATGACTAACTTGATCATATGTTTTGCATGACTGAACATTTATAACCTCTATCAAATTACTTACCATTTCATGGTGGGAAGAAGGGAGAGAGAAAATTTGGAACTCCAATTTTTTAAAAAGTGAAAGTTGAAAATTGTCTTTACATGTAACTGGGAAAAAATAAAATATTTTTTAAAAAATTCTGCTAGATAATTCTTGTTTCCTTAGATGTTGCACTTGTATGCAAGGGACCCTGAAGGTCAAATGCTCCAAACTCTTCATTTTACAGATAAAGAAACTGATACTCATAGATTTTAAATTACTTACCTAAGGTCACACAGTATCTGGACCAACAATTAGAGGATCACAACTCAATAACCATGAGGAATATGCCTACGGTAGCATGTGGCTGCCATAAAAGGATGCTGAATTTAGCTAATTCTCCTCTGAGGCAGGGTCTGTTTCATTTTTGCATTCTATCCTTAGCGTCTAGCCTAGTCTTTTCCACATAGTAAATATTTAATAAATGCTTTTGATTGATTGATTGAGTAATTTCTCGTGTAAGACAAACCATCAGTCACAAACACTTTGTGTTTCCTCCCTCTGGTATTTTCTTGACTTTGTTTATTGTAGACCTAAGGCATTTCGGGAAGATTTTGCTCTCTCACTAACTTCGAAGTGTCCTGCTCAGCTCTCTGGACCAGTTACTTTTAGGAAGCCCTGGCTTTGACCTTGGCCTGGCTTTCTGTTTACCTGCTTCAAATTTAGTTAGGACTTGTTACACTTGGATTCCATTCTCAACGTGTAGTATTTACTTCTTCAAAGCTGCCTTTGTGAACTGGCTTTTACTTCAACCTGGTATTCTATTTACCTGCTTGGATCTTGGTTTGGATTAAGTCGATCTATCTGCCCTCCAGCCCCAGTCAGGTCCTATTTCTTGAGACTATACCAAGCACACATTGGCTCCTACTTCATCACTTATCTCCCTCTCTAACTCCACAGAAGGTAGGAACCTGAAACAGCAGTTCAGAGCTGTCTAGAACCTCAATCTGTTGACTCCATATCTACTGCTCTCTCCACCACACCATGATCACACCTTCTCCATCTCCTAATCTCTCACTGAGATTTGTGACCATGAGCCAGCTGCTCGGTATGTGATGGTTAGACCTTAGTCTGGTGGAAAGTAACTACTTTAAAATATAACATTCCCACCCCCCTCCCCAAATCCTTCTAGGTTAGACTGAGAATTAAAAAGATTTGAATTCAAATTTCCCCTGGGATAATTACACTTAGCACTTCTGTTACTGTGAATAACTCCCTTATCCTCTCTGACTCTAATTATTTATAAATTTTATTATACTTTTTCTGAATTGTTCTTATTCATCATTTCTTCATGTACCACAATGTTTAGCCATTTTGCAATTAATGGATATCTACTTTGTTTCCAGTTCTTTGTTACAAGTAGTTACAAGTTATAAGTAGTGTCTTGCATTAGTATCTGTAAAACTGTAAAAGCATCAAGGAAAGCCTCCAACATCTCAGATAGATAATAATATTTATTGTATTATTTATGAAATAGCACGCAGAATTCTACCTCTTGGGGTTTTTCTAGGACTTAAATAAGGTAGTGTACATAAAGGACTTAGAAAACCTTAAAGTGCTCCATAAATAGCAGTTGTTTTATTATTATTTATTATCCTGTTAGATACTATTTAATAATTATATTATTAAATATAATATTTGTTATTATTATGACATGGGAATCCTTTTTACCTTGTCCTTCTCAGAACTTCAAGTGCCCTGGTGAGGAAAAGAGAGTTTTCTGGGCAGGTGGAAACATTCTGGAAGTTTCTCTCCTCTGAACTCACAAACATTCACCATGGCTTAGAGGAATCCAAACATAAAAAGAACGAAGTTGATTTTATTATCTAAGTGGAACACCAGTTGAAACCATATCATTTCTTCACTTAGAGACTTAACAGAAACAAACAAAAAGGGATCCTCCTTGTAGACCATAAGAGTGGAAATGGGACAAATATCTCTCTCTCTTGGGATATTTTCCAATAATCACATTAGATTGTAAGCTCTATGTCACATCTAACTTTGTATCTTTGGTGTCTCACCTGCATACATCAATGCATTTGTGATAGGCTCAGAGTGGTTATTCCCTCCCCTTATACAGATTGCAACCCATCCATATCTCTTCATGTTGTGTGATTCTTGCCCACATCTTTCCTTAAGTTCCATAAAGATCATCTATCTAAGATGTTGGAGGCTTTCCTTGATGCTTTTACAATTTTATGGGTACTAATGCAAGACACTACTTGTAACAAAGAAGACTTCTATGACTTGATGAAAAGTGAAGTAAGCAGAATCAAGAAAATAATATATACAATGACTAAAACAATGTAAATGAAGTGCTATGTAATTATAATTACCATACTTCCCTCCTCCCAAAACAAAGATAAGAAAATGAGCATCCCTTTCTCCTTTACAGAGGTGGGAGGTTACAGGTATGGAATACTGAATATATTGTAAGACTCATTATTTCCATAACAACCTTGTTATCTCCACTTTGCAGATGAGGAAACTGAGACAGACAGAGGTGACATGATTTTGTGAGCCTATTGCTAATCATTTTGGGGCTAGTTCATCATCCATCTCTAGCACTAGTTTGATATTTACATACTAATGGACTAACACAGTGCATTACCCACCCAACTGCTTATCTTAAGCTGAGTAATAAGTGTTCACCCACTGTGTGATTGAAAGGCTGAGCTTTTTTGAATTACTATGGATCTTGCTGAGGAGTAACCATGATATTCCAGTGCTTGATTCATTCCACCCATGGTCACCTGCAAATAGAGCAGCTGTCAAACCCCTCCATTGATAGGAGTTCCCTCTTTGGCTAGGATTTTTATTAGGACATTTTCCACAACCCTGTTGAACACCTCAGAACATGTTCTCCCTATTTTATATCCTATCTGGTGTTGATATTGGTGGATTATTGAACAAAGTGATTTTGTGGTTCAATTTGTCATGGAATATCATATACTCCTATTATACTGTATAGAGGGGAGATCCATTGTTTGACAGGAGTCTTCAGGGCTATCTTTTGCTTTGCTTAGTCAAATGCCTTATCAACAAACAACTGTGCTGTTATACAGTGGGAACTTTAAGAATGCCAAGAGTTAAGTTAATGATTGTAAATGGTCAAACTGTTAGCACTCTCTGCCCCTTTTCCACTATTCTCAGGTCTTTAATCCCCATTTTTCAATGCAGAATAGAAGTGGGTTGTGAGGGGTTAAGATCTATTTTGAAATTTTCTTTGTTTATATGTTGCCATGGCCAGGAAAATGGAGTCACAGCACTATACAACTAGACAAGTGAGACTTATCTAAAAGGAGAATCAAATTAGATAATAAATGATGAGCCTTTTGCAAATTCTAAGAGACTTAAATGTTTATTATTAGTATTAGAAACAGGATAAACTTCCCTCTCTTACCTTGAAATCTTTCCAGGGATCATTATATGAGACTGAAAATTCCTTAAAAGTGGACAGCTGGGACAAAACAAGAAAGTGACAAATGCTGGAGAGGATGTGGGCAAATTGGAACGCTAATACATTGCTGGTGGAGTTGTGAACTTATCCAACCATTCTGGAGAGCAATCTGGAATTATGCCCAAAGGATTATAAATAATTTCATACCCTTTGACCCAGCCATACCACTCCTAGGGTTATATCCCAAAGAGATCATAGTAGTGGGAGGAAGAACCATATGTACAAAAATATTTTTAGCAGCCCTTTTTGTGGTTGCAAAGAATTGGAAACTAAAGGAGTGCCCATCAATTGGGGAATGGCTAAACAAGTTGTGGTATATGAATGTAATGGAATTTTATTGTGCTATAAGAAACGAGGAGGTGACGGATTTCATAATTACCTGGAGAGACTTATACAAACTGATGCTGAGCGAGAAGAGTATAATCAGAAGAAATTTGTATACAATCACAGACATACCATATCTGTGACGACCAACTATGACAGACTGGACTCTTTTCAGCAATGCAGTGATATAAGTTAATCCCGAATGACTCAAGAAAGTGAGAAATGTGCCATCCAGAGATATAACTAGAAAGAACTGAGCCTGAATCCTGATGGAAGCAAACTAAATGATCTTGTTCTTCTCATTGTTTGGTTGTACTTCTTCCTTACCATCTTTCATCCCACCTAGTACAATATGCCTTTGTAATTGGAATAATGTTTAATATGAATGCATTTGCAGACCCTATACTGTACTATATGATGTCATGAGGGGAGGGGGGAGGGAAGTAAAGGAAATTTGAAAATCAAGGAACTATGGAATTGAATCTTGTCAACTGAAACTAAACTAATAAATTAATTTAAAAAAAAAAAGTGGACAGCTGGGTGGCATGGTGGATAGAGTATTGGACCTGAAATCAAGAAGATGTGAATTCGAAGATGGTGGAGTAGAAGCAGGAAATTGTATGAGCTCCTGCACCAACCACCTGTAATACCTGTAAAATATGACTCTAAACAAATTTTAGAGCTACAGAACCCACAAAGTGACAGGGAGAAACAAATCTTCCACTGAAAGCAGCCCAGCAGGCCAACAAGAAGGGTCTATTGCACCAGACTGAGAGTTGAGCACAGTCCTGAGGGAGCCATACAGTTTTAGCCTCAGGGGGGCTCCAACCAGTGACTCAGACCAGCTGGAGCAGACTTCAGGAGAGTGAAGGAGGTTTCCAGACTTCTCAATCCATAAATGCAGAGAAAGTAAAAGATTAGTGGGGAACTCTGTCAGAACTGAGTGATAGAAGAGCATGGTCCAGCCCCTGCCCCTGGGGTGAGAGGTAGTGATGGAGGATGGCTGCAGCTGCTGCTGTGTGGCTGCCTCAGGAGCTCCTGGCCTGAAGATTGTAGGGGGACCAAGAAAACCATTCAGAGGGTAATTGCTCTTGCTTTGACCTACTTGGATCTGGGTCACTGTCTTAGGTGGTGGTCCTGGGATGTGTGCCCAGTATGTCAGAGCTTGTGGTAGCTGTAGAGAGGACACCCTCCTCAGACCTCTGACAACATTTGTGAAAACCCCAGAGATTTAGGACACAGATCTCTCCACCCTGGAAGCAGAGTTCTACCATGGCAAAGAGCTCAAAAGTCAAGTAATTGGTTGGCAAGATGAGCAAGCAGGGGAAGCACAATCAGACCATAGAATCCTTTTTTGGGGACAAAAGGGATCAAAATATGGAACCAGAAGAAGACAACCAAGTCAAAACTCCTGCATCAAAACCTTCCAATAAAAATATGAATTGGTTACAGGCCATGGAGGGGCTCAAGAAGGATTTTGAAAATCAAGTAAGAGAAGTGGAGGAAAAATTGGGAAGAGAAATGAGAATGATGCAAGTAAATCATGAAAAGCAAGTCAACAGCCTGCTAAAGGAGACCCAAAAAATACTGAAAAAAAATAATAGCTTAAAAAATAGATTAACTCAAAAGGCAAAAGAAGCCCAAAAAGCCAATGAGGAGAAGAATGCCTTAAAAAGACAAATTGCCCACATGGAAAAGGAATTTCAAAAACTTACTGAAGAGAATAATTTCCTTCAAAATTATATTGGAGCAACTGGAAGCTAATGACTTTATGAGAAATCAAGATACTATAAAACAGATCCAAACAAATGAAAAAATTGAAGGCAATGTGAAATGTCTCACTGGAAAAATCACTGACCTGGAAAATAGATCCAGGAGAGATCATTTAAAAATTATTGGACTACCTGAAAGCCATGATCAAAAAAGGGGCCTAGAAGTCATCCTTCAAGAAATTCTCAAGGAAAATTGCCTTGATATTTTAGAACCAGAAGGCAAAATAGAAATTGAAAGAATTCACTGATCACCTCTTGAAAAAGATCCCAAAAAGAAAACTCCTAGGAATATCATAGCCAGATTCCAGAGCTCCCAGGTCAAGGAGAAAATATTAAAAGTTGTCAGGAAGAAACAATTTAAGTACTGTGGAAACACAATCAGGATAACAGAAGATCTGGCAGCTTCTACATTAAGGGATCAAAGGACTTGGATATATATTCCAGAAGTCCAAGGAGCTAGGATTAAAACTGAGAATCACCTACCCAGCAAAACTGAGTATAATGCTTCAGGGGAAAATATGGTTATTCAATGAAATAGAGGACTTTTAAGCATTCTTGATGAAAAAACCAGAGCTGAACAGAAACTTTGACTTTCAAATACAAGAAGCAAGAGAAGCATGAGAAGGTAAACAGGGAAAAGAAATCATAGGGAACTTATTAAAGTTGAACTATTTACATTCCTACATGGAAAATTAATAATTGTAACTCATGAGACCTTTCTCAGTATGAGGATAGTTGAGGGGAATATATGTGTGTGTACATATATGTATATGTTGGAGGGTGTATGGAATATATATATATATATATATATATATATATATATATATATATGTGAGTCTGTGTATATGTATATACATGTATGCAGAGAGGGCACAGGATCAGTTTAATAGGAAAGGATGATATCTAAAAAATAAAATTAATAGGTGAGACAGGAATATAATGAGAGAAGGAGAAAGGGAGAGATAGAATAGGGTAAATTATCTCATATAAAAGAGGCAAGAGAAAACTATTATAATGGAGGGGAAGAACAAGAAAGTGAAAGGAAATGAGTCAACCATACTCTTGTTGAATTTGGCTTAAGGAGGGAATAATATATACAATTAAGTATCTTACCCTACAGGAAGGTAGGGAGGAAAAGGATGAGGAAGGATGATAGAAGGGAGGGCAGATTGGGGGAGAGGGTAGTTAGAAGCATACACTTCTGAAAAGGGACAGGGTCAAAGTAGGAAATAGAATAAGTGGGGGGCAGGATAGGATGGAGGGAAATACAATTAGTCCTTCACAATATATCTACTATGGATTTTGTGTAACACATGTACAGCTCATATTGAATTGCTTATCTTCCCAATGGGGGTGGGTGAGGAGGGAAGAAGGAAAAGAATCTGGAAATCAAAGTTTTAAAAACAAATGTTTAAAAAAATTGTTTTTTACATGCAACTGGGAAATAAGATATCAAGCCCTGGGGTATGGAAATCCATCTTGCCCTGCTAGAAAGTTAGGGGGAGGGATGGGAAAGGATATAAGAAAGAGCAGATTGGGGGAAGGAGTATTCAGTATGCTTTCTATCTTGGTATGAGGAGTAGCGGAAAGACAGGGAGAAAATAAATGAATGGTGAAAACTAAAAATAAACAAATTTTTACAAGACCACAACTCAGTGACCATGAGGAATATGCTTAGTTTATGTCTGTCTCAGTTTCCTTAACAGTAAAATGGGAATGATAGTCACATCTACCTTCCAGGGTCATTGTGAGGATCAAACAAGATAATATTTGTAAAGCACTCTGTGAACTTGAAAGTGTTCTATAAATGTTGCCTGTATTTTTATTTGACTCTGTTCTATCTATCATTGTGTGTCCAATATTCAACTCTTGCATAGCCTAAGTGTGGAATAAATGTTTGTTGACTTGAATTGAATTGTCTAGAGGAGACATGCCCTTGAAATGCTGAAGAAAGCCACATGTGCCTACGAAGTGAAGTCAGTTTGGGATTCTGCCAGATTCTGCCAAGGCTAACTTATTATTTCTTGTTGAGTGTGGTGTAATGTGTAAAGAGAACTGGACCTGGAGTCACAAGAACTAGGCTCTCAACTGAACACCACCATTTGAAATGATAACTGACATTTGGGCTGTACTTCAAGATTTCCATTCCTCACAACAATCACACAAGAGAGAGAATGCAAGCATCATGTCCATTCTACAGACAAGAAAAGTGAGACTTGCAAGAGTTTAGAGATTGAATGTGTGTCACAGGTGGAACTAGGACCAAGATCTTGAGATTGTCACTCAGTCAAAAAGCATTTATTGAGTGCCAAGCACTGGGGATATAAAGAAAGGTAAAAGACAGTCCCTACATCTGAGTCTAAAGAGAGAGACGGGGCAGCTAGGTGGCACAGTGAGTAGAGCGCCGGCCCTGGAGTCAGAAAGACCTGAGTTCGGAGCCGGCCTCAGACACTTAACCCACACAAACAAAAAACCTAGCCCTGTGACCTTGGGCAAGTTACTTAACCCCAATTGCCCTAAAAGGGGCAGCTAGGTGGCGCAGTGAGTAAGAGCGCCGGCCTCGGAGTTGGGATGACCCGAGATCAAATCCGGCCTCAGAAAATGAACACTCACACATAAATAATGACTAGCCGTGTAACCTTGAGCAAGTTACTTAACCCCAATTGCTTTAAGAGAGAGAGAGAGAGAGAGAGAGAGAGAGAGAGAGAGAGAGAGAGAGAAAACATGTAAATAACTAAGCACAAACAAGATTACACAAGAGAAATTGGAGATATTCATCAAGGGAAAGATGGGAAGGGAATCAGGAGAGTCTTCTTGTCGAGTTTAGCTAGGACTTGAAGAATACCAGGGAAGCTGGGAGGCTAAGATGAGAAGGGAGAGCATTCCAGGCAAAGGGGACAGCCAGGGAAAATACCTGGAGCTGGGAGATGGGGGTGCTCTTCCTAGTACACCATACTAGCCAAATATGACCTTGGATAAGTCACTTAGCTTTCGCCCCAGTCTCCTGGTTTATAATAGTAGTAAGTGCCCCACCTGCACCAGGACTGATGTAAATTATGTGAAAGTACTCTGAAAACTTTAAAAATCTGTTCAAATGTATTAGCACAAAATAAATGACTATATTTGCTTAACTGGTGACCATGATAATGATTCGGGAGAGAGACGGTCTGTATAATGGATAGAGGGCTGGATTCGAGTCAGAAAGATTTGAGTTTAAATCCCATCTTTAATGCTCACCAAGTATGTAACCTTGTGCAAAATCCTGCTCTTCTTTGAGCCTCAGTTTCCTCATCTGTGAAATAGGTATAATAATAGCACCTACCTCATGTGTTGTTATGAGGATCAAATAAAATTATCTAAGGTGCTTTTTAAACTTTAAAACACTATATAATTGTCAGCCATTAGTTTCTACACAAAATTAATTCTACATACAGATGTGTGTATATATATATATATATATATATTCCTCATAACAGTAAATTCCCTTCACATAGTTGTATTTATATATGCATAGACACACACACATACATATATGCACAAATATAAAAGGCAACCTTGCAAATGGTCCTTTGATCACATCTGGCTCTGTTGCTTATTTATTTGTTTTTCACTCATGTCTGACTCTTCGTGACTTCATTTGGTGTTTTCTTGGCAAAGATACTGGAGCAGTTTCCCATTTCCTTCTCCAGCTCATTTTACAGATGAGGAAACTGAGGCAAACAGGGTTAAGTGACTTGTCCAGGGTCACACAACTAGTTGGTGTCTGAAGGTCTTCCTGATTCCATACCTGGCACTCTATTCACTGAACCACCTAGCCAGCTTGCTTACAACCTATGAGATTCTGGACAAGTCACTGCCTCCCTAGACCAGTTTCCTGTGAGAAATGAAAATATTCATTCAATTCTTTCAAACCTTCCAAGTGATCCTCCAAAGATCCATAGTCTGTGGTGGCCATCCACTGTGGCAAAGGATGTTGATGGATTCCATTTTTGTGCAGTTGGAGCCTCGCAGCTCTGGGAGGAGGGAGGCCACCAGCTTTGGATACGGCTTTTGGTTCCTCTCCCAACTCTTCCCAATATGTTTAAGGTGCAGATTCCAAAACGTAGCATGATGCAATCATGGCCTTGCACATTGTAGGTGATTCCTAAATTTGTTTAGATGGAATGATAGACTTTTCAAAGCCTGAGCAGGGCCAGGGAGAAGGGAAAGCCGTCTGGTTTCACACACTGGCTTGATCCAACTACCACAGCATTCCCCTCCTGAGATATATACACCCTACACAGTGCCTTGTATATATTTGACTGTCTCGTCTGTGTGTGGTCTGTCATTTCCAAGCTCTGTGCTGAGCTCTCCGGGAGCAGGGACCGTGTCGTCTCTAACTCCCATCTTGTAACGCTTAGTCCAAGGCCATGCACCTGGAGAAGGCTCATAAATATGGATAGAAATATGTTTATGAATTAAATGTTCTTTGTTCCTTTGCTGACTTTCCATGTAATGGCGGATCTGCTACTCTCCTGAGTGTTGAATACACCAGTTGGCCGAGAGCAAGCAGCACACTTGTAGAATTCTGAGCTTCGATATTGGATGACAGCCTCTCTCGGAGGCTGCTGTATGCTGAGTGGAGCACTCTACAAGGCAGATCATGGCCACGCTCTGACATTTTCCTCTTCTCATCATCTACATCTTTATTCCTCATATATTTTCAGTTCTCTGCCTGTTCCCCCCCCCCCGACTTCATCTCCCTTTCTTCCTTTTCCTTTACCTGGGACAGTCTCCCACAAACACACAGCATCAGTGGGATGGGTCCATGTATGAGGTATTCTAGTGGAGAGATCCAGATACGGAGCACACATGTCAACACCTCCAGCACTACTGGGCCCGGGTGTCTTTTCTCTCATTTTGGGGTCCCCGTGGCCACAGCATGTCTGTTGAACACATCTCTCTTGGACACTTTGGTCCTACTCTACTCCATAGCTGAACCTGACTCCACAGCTGGACTTATTAGGCCTACTCTTTGCTTGGCATGACACTCCTACCCAGGGAATTATCCTACTACAAGGCACCATTGTCATGGGGTTGAGGGGAAAAGAGAGAAATCCCCTGCCTCCTTTCCCCCTCTCTCTTCCCCTCTGCACTCTGGAAGACAAGAGGCATAAGGGGGAAAACCTGAACTGTTTCTTCTATAGAACTGAGTTCTTAGGGTGACTAGGTAGTGCAGTGAATAGAGCACCGGCCCTGGAGTCAGGAGGACTTCAGTTCAAATACAGCCTCATACACTTAACACTTACTAGCCATATGACCTTGGGCAAATCACTTAACCCCAATTATCCTGCCTTCCCCCCTCCAAAAAAAAAGGCAAAAAAATAAAAAAAGAACTGAGTTCTTCCTCCAGTTCTGACTCTCTTCTCAACTGCCAGAGGTTACTTATTCCTCAGATTCTCTTATTGCTTTTAGAATTGCCAGGGCCATGACTGATTCTTCAGTGGGTCAATGACTAGCCACCCTTATAATTCTACGGAGTTAAGGAACTTCACAGCTTCTAAAGAAGTATTTATATTTTTTATATGAGATAACCAATGTAAAGGTCTTTACAAACCTTACAGCAGTATGTAAATGCAAGCTACTCTTACTAGAGTGATTGGTGATATTACCGTATTTATGGTTATGTTACCACTTTGATTAAATGCTTTTATCAAGTGATTATTCTAACATAATGATGTGATAGAGAAGATTCATTGAGTTATAGCACAAAGAGACAAAAGGGAGTAGCCAATAGATGGGGGTGAGTGATTGGAGACTTGAGTTCAAATCCAATCTCAGACACTTCCTAGCTGTGTGACTCTGAGCAAGTCACTTAACTGCTGTCTGCCTCAGTTTCCTCAGCTGTAAAATGGGGATAATAATAGCACCCACCACCCAAGGTTGTCATGAGGATCAAATAAGATAATATTTATGGAGCACTTGGGACAGTGCTTGGCACATATGTGTGCTTAGTAAATGACAGTTCCCTTCCTTGGTCTCTCCCTCCTTCTGATGTCTCATTCTGGATTCTCAGAGTTAGGGTTGCTAGAGAGTAATTCTCAACACTCCTTTAGAAGCTGAGGCTCAAAGACTCTTACTTCTTTTTTTTTTTTTTTTTTTAAGCAATTGGGGTTAAGTAACTTGCTCAAGGTTACACGGCTAGTCATTATTTATGCGTGGGTGCTCATTTTCTGAGGCGGGATCTGATCTCGGGTCATCCAAACTCCGAGGCCGGCACTCTTACTCACTGCGCCACCTAGCCGCCCCTTTAGGGCAATTGGGGTTAAGTAACTTGCCCAAGGTTACACGGCTAGGTTTTTGTTTGTATGGACCTCCAAACTCAGGTCCTTCTGATCCCAGGGCCGGCGCTCTATTCACTGTGCCACCTAGCCGCCCCTAAGACTCTTACTTCTTGAGTCACTTCTCTATGGCCGCTACTTAGATGCATTGAGACTGCCAATATGTGATTTCCATTCACTTTGCCCAGGGACAGTCTGGGGGACCCCATCTTCAGGACCCTGGTCCAATCTTAACTTTGATGAAAGGCAAAAAGACACAAGGGAAAGGAAGGCTAGATGTGGTCTGTTGGCTTCCTTTTATAGGTCAACATAGAGAGTGACTCCTCCCTCCTGGTCAGTCTCACCAGAGCAGGTGCCAATAGATTCATTACCAGCACAAAGGGTTGGGTCTTCACACATGGTTGTCGCATAGGAGATGGGGTCAATCAGGTCAGCCAACATCAGTGAAGGCTGTCCTTTAAGAACCACCAAGAGATGTGTCCATACCCTTCATAGGAAGATGGAAGTCCCAAACAAAAGTAAGCTCGACAAGCTGATCATGGAACTCCCTTGATCAATCTTTCATGTATAGATGTGTCACACACACAAAGACAATAGACAGTGTTAAATAAACATAGAAAATAAAAAGATAAAGGGAAAAGAATGAATCATTTTAAAAATATCATCAGAAAAACTGTATAGCAACAGAATATGAAATAAATTTTGGTCCATATATCATAGTAAATTCCATTTGGTTTATAGACAAACCTGAGAAAAATACATTGAAAACTTGGAAGAAAATATAATAATATAATATAACCTCATCTTTAGAGGAGATACCTATTTTATCTTTTTTTTTTTTTTTTGCTTTTTGGAGGGGGAAGGTAGGGCAATTGGGGTTAAATGACTTGCCCACGGTCACATGGCTAGTTTTTGTGTTAAGTGTCTGAGGCCAGATTTGAACCCGGGTCCTCCTGACTCTGCAGCCAGTGCTCTATTCGCTGTACCACCTAGCCACCCCCTCCTATTTTATCTATTGAACAGATAAATTGTAGGAGACATGAAACTAAAAAAAAAAATCTCTAAGAAAAAATATAACAAATATTTAAAAGAAAAACAGTTTAGGGAAAATATTTTCAGCAAATACCACAGATATTTGCTTCAAAGACTAGCCTAACTAAATCCAAAAAGTCTCTTCACCAGCAGGTTGGCCACTAAATGATAAATTCTTTCATCATAATGAATATGAACAAATAAAAATTCAGAATGGTTTACAGTACTGTGACAGTAGTGGGGTGACAGAAAAGTGAATAAGGAACTAGGAATTTCACAATTATTAAGCCATAAAAATAAATTCGTGTTGCTGTGCTAAATATGAGATTTTTGTCCTATGAGCAAGTTGATAGTATAATACAGTGTAGCACTGGGTGAACTGAACCACATCCCTGTTGACATTCTTGTTATAAATGAAACTGTCAGACATAAAGAGTGCCAAACTAAATGGAGAAATACCTTCTAGGTCTTTCTTGGATAGAGAAATAAAGGAATTGGACGATTTGATATTATCTTGGGCCAAAAGGCAAGAAACATCATTCCATGAGACCCTTGGCCATCTGGTTTTGCTGTGTTCATGATGAAGATAATTACAGCTCGTGTACTGACATCTGCTGAAGAGGATGAAGTAGAGAAATTTTATGAAGAACTTGACGAGATGCTCCCAACCAAGACAACATATTCCTCAGGATTTGGTGACTTCAGTACAAAGATGGGCATACAAAGGAGGGTGAAAAAAATTGGTAAATATGGTTCAAGATTAAGAAACAAGGTAGTACATTGAGGTGAATAGAGTTCAGCTCTATGATTTTATGGTCTCTGTACCTGGAGTCAGGAAAGGCCTGAGTTTGAATCCCAGCTTCAACAGTTACAAACTGCATGAACATGAACAAATTCCTTAACCTATCTGTCCCTCAGTTTTATCATCTGTAAATTGGAAATGATAATATCTGTAGTACCTATCTTATAGGGTTGCCAGGAAGCTTAAATGAGATGATAAAGGTAACATGCTTTACAATCTTTATTTTTTTTTTGGCTTTTTTTTTTGGAGGGCAGTTAGGGTTAAGTGACTTGTCCAAGGTCACACAGCTAGTTTTTTGTGTTAAGTGTCTGAGGCCAGATTTGAGCTCTGGTCCTCCTGACTCCAGGGCCGATGCTCTATTCACTGCGCCACCTAGCCGCCCTGCTTTGCAATCTTTAAAGCGTACAAAAAGAAGAGGCCAAAAGAGACTGAAACTTCCATAATTAGAAAGCATGTGATATCCTTGCCAACCGGAAAGAGATGGCAGTCAAAAAAGCAGTAGTTTAGAATAAAGGTCATTTGCAAGTCACAACAGAAGACAATAAGAAATGATTGCATGCAATATTCAGCAGTGACTAACATTAAGCCATAAATGAAAGTTTAACTAAGTTATAATTAGTCAGGGTTGCTCCACAAAACAATGAAAAGTAGTGGAAAGGAAAATAAGCCTTTTGAAAATTGGGCAGAAAACCCCACTAAGGAAGAGGCAATGTCACACATAGAGGAAAGAGCTACTATGGAAACAGAGGACCTGTTTTCAAATCCCATCTCTGACGGCTTGCTATTTGTGTGTCTTTGGTCAAATTGCTTCTGCTCCTTTCGCCTTGGTTTCCTCATCAACAAAATGAAGGAGCTGCACTAAGTGGCTCCTGAGGTCCTTTCTGGTCCTAGATCCTTGCTCCTATGTCATCATCTCAAGAGCATTTATCTCTGAAAATGACAAAAGGGCAAGAAATAGACATGAAAGTAAACAGGTGTATCCATGTATCTATAGCAATCTCTTCTCTTCACCTATGACTGTAGGACCAACAGATTTGAATTCTAACACCACAATATCTGATGTGTTCTGGAAATCTATGCTAGAGGTGACATTATGTTAAAGCACTCAGGAATTAGTTGTCTCGACAACTCAAAAAGTAGAACATTCCAAAAGAATAGAAAGGATAGATGAGATTATTGCTTCTTTCTCCCCCCACTAAAATAAATATGACCAAGAAGACTTCCATAACTACTGATCAATATACTGACTTTTTTTATTTCAGAAGAAATCTTTACGAGATTTGCCTATGTACCTTTTAATGATATCCCTGATTTAAAAATATATACGAGGAAGGAAGAAGTGGGTTTTAGAGATCATTCTCTATTCAGTTAACCACAACTTCACATTCTAACAAATGACTTAGAGGTGAAGTGAATGCAAGAACCTAATGGGTTTATTTATCAATTGAAAAGAAGGAAAGGAAAGAAGGAAGGAAAAAGGAAAAAGAAGGAAGGAAAATAGAGAAAGAAGAAAGAAAAGAAAGGAAAAGATGAAAGAAAGGAAGGAAAGAAGAGAGGAAGAAAAAAGAAAGAAGGAAAAGTGAAAGAAAGGAAGAAAAAAGGAGAGAAGAGATAAGTAGAGAAGGAAAGGAGAGAGAAGAAAGGAAGGAAGGAAAGAAAACCATTTAACTTAAGAAAACAAAATACAGCTTTAAAAACTTCCCTCAAACAAGATCTCTTCCATTAATAGACTGAGATCATACAGAATTGCTGATGTATGCAACTACAGATATAACTTTGTTCACTGATCTCCTAGTCACCAATATTAAGCAAGGTATCAAGCAAGGAAACATGTTCTCCAAAGATGGGAAGGACTTTCAGATGGTGAAGTTTTCTAGATCAGGACCCCTGAACCTGGAGTCCACAAGGAGTTGTGTCAATGTAAACCCACTGGACTCCAGGCCCCCCAACACTGTGTGAAGGCTATAGAATATCTTTCCCCTTTCTGACCTACAAAAAGCCTACCTCTTCCACATATCTGTTGAGATTTCATAATTAAATGTTTCCCTTGGTTTCTGGGAAGCAGTCTGTGCACAGATTTCAGAGGATGGGGGAAATACATCTTTATTTCCGTAAAATCGATTGCCTTTGTAAGCTCCTGTATTTTATTTTGTGCATTCAAAGAAGTTATTCTGGGGAAAGAGCCCATAACCTTCATTAGCCTGCCAAAGAAGTCTAAGACACACAAGAAAATTAAGAACCCACGTTCTAGATGCTTCCCATTTTTAGCTTGCATAGTACCTAGTACTAAGTAGAACCACAACTGCATCAAAGCCCACAATCCTTTAAAACTCCTTCAAATCCATGATCACCCAAAAGAGTTTGGCATACGATCCCACAAAGAAAAAGATAAAAAGTAGATGGAAAGAGATTATTGCCCTAATATGATCTCAGTCTACTGAGTCAGTCCATCTTGTTCAAATACTGCCCATGGATAGTGATCTGAGCCCAGAATTGAATAGAAGGAAGAAAGCAGGTTGGATTACAGTTGTGAAATAACACCATGCTTTTGACAATTCCCAAGCTTCTCCATGACACAAAAATTCACCATTTTTTAAAAACACTAATAATTTCTTGGTGGTGCCATGTGACTCTGAATTGCAGAATCACAGAACCATTGCAGAATCACAAATGGTTCATTTAGCGCTGGAAAGACACATGGTGGGTATAACTAGGTTGTAGCATATTGCCAATCGTGATGTACCTGCAAGAAGTCATATAAAAAGACATATGACTAAAAAAAGATGTAGTTCAGTCATGTAGCACCAGCTACAGATAACAGATGAACAGCCCAACTTGGACTTATAAACCCAACTGGTACCTGTGAAACATTAATAGACTCAGCAGAAAGCCTCTAACATATTGGGTAGATCCTCTGTGGAGGATTTATGGAAGGATCTAGGCAAACATCTCACAGCATGAGAAGGCATGAATAGGCATGGGTCTACTGGAGCCAGTTTGAATCAGTTTATGAGTCAATTATTAAATTTTCAATGTGAGCATTGGACATTGGCAAATGCCATGCATTGGGGTCTGGTTTATTATTTTGTTGACTTCTAGACTTAAAAAGAAATGAAAAATATTGATAATGTAGATTAAATTTAAAAGTGTGTCACATATACTTTTCCCCACTTGGAGATCTGATTGTTAAACATTTACCCTCATACTCCTGATTATATATTTTTGCTCTATGCTGGCAGAAGGAGTACTCTTACTAATAAAATCACAAAACCATTGAAATATTGAAGTATAACTGATAAAAACTTGATGTCTAAAATTTTAAAGTAATTAATGCAAATATTCAAGGAAAGAATAATTATTTAATGGTTAAAGGACACAATTTACTTAAGAAGACATAAAAATTATAAAACATCAGTTGAATAAATATTCAATCTCTCTAATAATCAAAGTAATGAAAATTAAAATGAATCTTGGGTACCACATCACAACCACAAAATTGAGAAAAATAAACAAGAGCTATAAAACTTGGGGGCTGGGAGGGACAGAGAGAAACAGATACTCTCATACCTTGTTGGTAGAGTTACAAATTGGTGGAATATTTTGGAGATTAATCTAACAGCACACAAGAGTTATAAAAAATAATCATTATGGCCTTGAGCTTACGAATCTTATTCTTGGGAATGTCCTTTAAGAATATAAGCAAAAATTAAAATAAATATTTATGACAGTATTTTAACCAATGTTTTCAAAGCAACTATAAATTTCAACAGCTAGGGAAATGTTGAATAAGCTCTTGTATATCATTGTAATTGAAAACTAAGAAAGAATTAAGAATGATCACAATGAGGAACATAAACAATTTTTGGAAAGATATATGAAATAATGCTAGATGTATGCAAAATTAGATCAGTATAATATTGATTATGTAAAAGTAAAAACTTACAAGCAATTATGAGGTGAGAGGCAAGAAGAGTTAGATTAATATTTTGCTGCTGACTCAAACTGGTCAAATGACAAGTCAGTTAACCCCCTCCAAATTCCAGGCAGCTTTCTAAACTTTCTATCACTGTAAGTTTCAAAATGATTGCAGATGATCTACATTGATGAAGAGGGTTTCTTCATAGCATTCCCCTTACCAATGAATCCAATGGCCAGAGAAACAAGTATATATGTTTATATATGTGTAGTTCATTCACATATGTGTGTGCTTGTGTGTAAATATATGTGTATAAGATCTATGTACATACATATATATGTATATAAAATCTCTAATCGGAGATTCCCCCCCCCCCCATTAAAAGATAAACTCCTTGAGGGCAGGGACTCTCTTGCTTGCTTTTATTGGTATCCTCAGCACTTAGTAAAGTGTCTTGTCATAGTAAATGCTTAATCTTATCTCTCTATCTGTGTATCTGTATGTCTATGGGTGAATCAGCTAGTTGAGACAATGGAAGGGTAAGAATAACTTATAAGTCGCTATAGATACACAGAAATCCATTTTAAAGTGAACAGTTTAGAACACAAATTAAATTGATTTTGTTAATGTTTAAAGATGATTTCATTATAAATTACTGATTATGGTAGTTCTAGAAAATTTGAGTTTCCTTTAACTGGCCACAAGATCATTCTGAGCCATCAATGTGATTAAGATGTGAAGTGTCCAGATCAAGAGAATTAGCAGTCCTACTCCACTCTTGTTCTATTGGACAATATTTGGAGTGCTATACTCCATCCTGGGTACAACACTTTTTTTCCCTCTTTTTAAAAATTTAATTTAATTTATATTTAACTGTCTCCCTGCCTTCTCCCCACTCCGAATTAGAGAAGGCCACCATTTGACCAAGATCTATAGATAGATATAGATATAAATGTAAAACCCTACTATGCATACTTTTATTTCTTGATTTATATATTTATTTATTGGTTCTTTCTCTGGAGGTGGAGACCATCTTCCTTCATAGGTCTTTTTTAGTTTGAGTATTTGTAATACTGAGAATAATTTAGTCATTCACAATTGTTCTTCAAACAATATTGCTGTTTCTATATACAATGTTCTCTTGGTTCTGCTCATTTCACTCTTCATTATTTTGTGTTTTTCTAAAATCAAGCAACTCATTATTTCTTACAGCATAGTAGTATTTCATCACAATCATTTACCACAACTTGTTCAGCCATTCACCAATTGCAATTTCCAGTTCTTCAACACAACAAAAACAGTTGTTATAAATATTTTAGAACATCTAGGTTATTTTCCTTTTCCCTTAATCACCTTGGGAAAAAGACCTAATAGTAATATTGCTGGGTCAAAGAGTATACACAATTTTATAGTTCTTTGGGCATAATCCCAGATTGCTCACCAAAATGGCTGGATAATCTTAGTTCCATCAATCATGTGTTAATGCCCCAATTTTTCCACAGTCCCTCCAACATTGGTCATTTTCCCTTCCTATCATTTTAGCCAATCTGATAGGCATGAGATGATATCTCAAAGTGATTTTGATTTGCATTTCTCTAATCAATAATAATTTAGAGCACTTTTTCATATGACTCTATAGTAGAACTTGGTTTATGAATTTAATTTGTTCAGAGAGTCTTTTCATCATGCAATTGTTCATATTGCAAAGCAAATTTTCCCGTAGGAAATAATGTAAAGTCAGATGGTTGGTACCACATCCCCAGAAATATTCATATAAAAATAATTATTTATAATTTTAAGTAAACTTTTTGTTCCTAACGTACCTGAAATACAATAGCAATGATTAGCACACAATATAAACCGAAAATAAAAACAAATTAACCTGCACTTTACCTTTGAGAAGGGTCGTGGTTGGTGTAAGGGAGTGGGGGGGGTAGAGGGAAGCAGGGTAGGGAATTGAAGGGCTCCCAGAGACGGTAGGGGTCTGAGGTCATGGCTAGGACTGGGTTCTGGGGAGGAGGATGGCCCTGGGTGGGGAGGGAGGGAAGAAATTTTACTTCTGCTTCAGCCACTCACCACCATCTGCAGCAGAAGTGTCCATTGAGACCACTGGGTCTAGGATACCTGACCACTCCCTCCCCTGGGGTCCTCTCCCCCAGCCAGTCACTGCTGGCCACACTTCCCACCATTGCTTAGGTGGGCCAACTATGAGCTCAAACCGATGAGTCTGAGTTACAAGTATGTAAAGCTGAAAGTGGGGGGCTCACTACACCACGCTGCAGACCTGACCAAGCAGGACCCCATACTCAAAGCTAAGTCCAGTGGCCACATGGAGGTGCTCACAGACTCCAAAGGGTGAGTTCTGATTGATAGAAGTGGTCATCATTTGGGACATTCTTGAACTGCCTTCAGGATGGGTCAGTGCCTCTTCCGGAAGGTCCTCGGGAGCTGGGTGAGCTGTTGGGTAAGGCACAATATGAATTGGTACAAGGGCTAGCTGAGGACTGTCAGTTGGCTCTACAGCAAAAGAGCCTTCCCCCACTTTCCCATTCTGCCTTATTCCCATGGTGACATCTCCACTGGAAGAGCAGTTAGCTTTTGGCTAGCACCTCTAAGCCAGTGGTGAAGCAAACATAATGTTTGTACTGACAATTTTTGTTCATCCTGCAAGACAAACTTTATGAAAAAAAATTTCCTTTCCTCCAGGGAAGCATATGTAAACCAGGTTACTTGTAAACTGAGGTTCTACTGAATATAACTTTGATTTTTTCATCAAAAACTCCTTGTTCATATCCTTTGATAATTTATTAATTGGGGAATGACACATATTCTTATAAATTTGACAAAGTTCTCTCTATACTTGACATAAGAGAAATTTTTCTGAGAAACTATCCATAAATGCCCCCTCCCCCCGCCCAACTTTCTACTTTTCTTCTAATCTTGGCTATATTAGTTTTATTTGTACAAAACTTTTTTAAATTTGGCATAATCAGGGGTGTCTAGGTGGTGCAGTGAATAGAGCACTGGCCCTGGAGTCAGGAGGACCTGAGTTCAAATCCCAGCTCAGACACTTGACACGATTACTAACCATGTGACTTTGGGCAAGTCACTTAACCCCAATTGCCCTCCAAAAAGCAAAAAAAAAAAAAAAAATTAATATAATCAAAATTATCCATTTTACATCCCACAATACTATGTCTCGTTTATTCATCAATTCTTCTCCTATCCATAAATCTAATACATAATATGTCCCATGTTCTTCTGATAGCTCCTTTTATATGTAGGCTAGGTACCATACTTCTAAGTTGGACTTTGAAAATCAGAGCATCTGGTGGAAAGTTACCTGGATGGTGAAAGTTCTGAAAAGCATGTCCTCTGGGTTGAAAAGTTTGAGAATGTTTAGCCTGAAGAAGAGAAGACTGAAGGGGAAACATAATAGCTGTTTTCACATATTTTAAAGATTGTCCTGTTAAATAGGGAGTGTGTGTATTTGGTGTTAGTCTCAAGGGCAGGATTAGGGCCAATGGAATGCAATTTTGGCTTAATATAAATAAGACCTTTCTATTAGAAAGTCTATTCCCCAGTGGAACAGGCTGCCTCACAAAATACCTGCCATGTGAAGCATAGAATGTCCATCTGTCCTTCTGTCAAGGATGTTATAAGCAAAGATTATTGCTGCTTTGGATGGGAAGTGGGACTAGCTGACCTCTAAAACTCTGTCGTTCTCATTAGGACTGGCTGTCTGTTTTTACTTCAATGAAAACAATTTCCCTTGACTTCACGGTTCATAGAAATGGTAGTCACTTAAAAGTGACTAGTACACTTAAGAAACTTACTGAAAAGTGGCTGGAGGATATTTCTGATTTCATAGGCTCAATGAAACCTGTAGAATGTGTGTGTGTGTGTGTGTGTGTGTGTGTGTGTGTGTTGGGGTATGGATCAAACTAACATTTGCATTTTAAAGAAATTATCCTATCCATTTTCTACTAATTACAGTTGGTTGTGTTTGGCAGATCATTTGACCTATACCTGAATCCAAGCAATTTAAAAAAAAAAAAAACCACATTGGAACAGAGTTTCATTGCACTTTGAGTAATATTATGTCAAAGGAATGAAGTTTACCACATTTGGTAGCATTTTAAGGGCTGAGACGAGCAGCACCGTTTCGATACATTTAATTAGAATGATGTAAAGACATAAAGGATAGGAACCACATCCTCTGTGTGCCCCTCAGTGCATACATTGTGGGCACTAAATAAATACTGAGACCCTTAAAGTATGGAAATGTAACCAAAATCTATTCTGGGCCATACCTAACTCAGGCCAGTCCAGTGATTCAGGTTCAGGACTAGAATGCCATGAGGCCCTTGTAGACCATAAAAATATAATAAAAACAACTTTACTTAGAATGAGGTTAAAAAGAATATATTTCCTAAGGTTAAACAGAATTCTAAATCATATAAAATGCTACTCTCCACTCTCCTCCCCCATCCATATTCACCTAGCCCACTGGCCATACTAGCATATCAAAAAGGGATTTCCACAAGGCAGTGGAAATTCCACTAAATCTTGTAAAGCCAACTTCCCATAACTTGTGTCTTTTATATCTCATGTAGCAGGAAGGCAAAACCAATGAGGATTTGAGAATAACCTCCCCAACCCCTCTGAAGGGAAAGCTGCCCAGTCTACAAAAAGCAGGTGCTTCTCCTAACACACGCCACCACTGGTATCAGTCTCAAAAGTGTTTTAGGCGTCCTTTCCCCACTAAAATAATCTTAAACAAATTTTGAATAGGAGCTTGATACAAATAATAAAAACATAAAACAAAACAATCTTCTAAAAAGTACCATTCATACTGAACAGTCAATGTCAGAAACAATTCAGAGGAAGTCTCCTGACACAAGAATCAGTCACAATGACCAGAATCGGCACCAGGAGCATCAGATCCCCTGCACAGGTAAGTCCTCCAACACTATCATTAGTACTCATTATGCATCCTGACCTTCCATAGCAAGGTGGTTAAGAGATTATAGCCTCCTTCATGGACCTTCCCCTGGTGAAATTTGGTAGCAGGATTTACTGCATCTTACTACCCACTAAGTGTTCCCCAACTCACTAGTCAAACCTCCATTCTCCTTGAAAGCCCACCAAGGGGAGGATACTATATTTTGCACTAATTAGGGGCCTCTATTGAGGGATACCCCCATCTTTTGGGGAGTTAGTGGTATAGTGGATAGAGCACCAGGGCTTGGAGTCAGGAATACCTGAATTTAAATCCTGTCTCAGACATTTACTGAGCTGTGTGACCCTAGGCAAGTCACTTAACCTGATTAGTCTCACTTTACTTATCTGTAAAAGGAGGCAGAGAAGGAAATGGGAAACCATTTCAGTATCTCTGCCAAGAAAGCCTCAAAGGGGATCACAATGAGTCAGACAGGACTGAAACAATACAACAACAAAAGATTCCTCCTCACTTTCATCCAGGAACTCAAGATTACCAGCAAGTCAGCTTTCTGGTTGAATTACTACTGTTCACTGTATTATAGAAGACAGTTTGGCCTCCCCTTTGTCATGAAAAGCAAAGCACTACCCAATACCATCCCTATACGAAGTAGTTTAGGCTCAGTTCCAACTAGAAACAGATAGGATAAATCACTAGAGGAACTCTTAAGATCTCTTTTATTCATTCATTCAACATATACTTATCAAGTACTTATTATGTACAGAGCATAATCCTAGCTGCTGTGGGGGATATGGAGATGAAATAAGACACATCTGGGCTCTCACAAAAGATCCATCCGATGATGGGGAGGAAGCCAGATGTAGATAACAGTGATGATCAATGCCATCAGCTAAAACTCAAGACCGTAGGGCAAATATTTCATAAGGGCCCTATTCCCTTTTGTCAATTGTAAAATAAAAACAAACATATTTTTATGGAAAGGGGTTCCTTCCTCTTTTCCCCCAAACCCCAATCCAAGGGTTGCTGGGACAGTATTCACATTAACAATGATGGCGGTCACACCAGAATGGCATTTGGGAGGCATTCCGATGATGTCTCCTTTGTGTCCCCATCCAATCTGTCCACAAGAAAGATGGCCTAGAATGAATGTAAATAGCAATTATTTTCTGTTCTCACCAGAAACTTTGAAAGTCTTCCCCTTCCAGATTAATATTTTGTGATGGTAAATTAAGCCATCTTGTCTCCTGATTCTTACCTTGCTCTTAATCATTGAAAGGGTCTTGCCTCAGACAAACTGAGGCCTAGGAAAAACCTTAAATTTAGAGAGGTCAGGCTAACCCACTGCATTCTGGGCTATCGCCAGTCATCTTGATTTATGTCTTGCCTCTTTGCTCAGTTCAGTCTCATTTAAATTCAATTCAAGTACAAGACATTACCCTCCTGATAATGGTGGTCCTCTTCAAGAATGAAGGATCAGGGGCATCTAGGTAGTGCAGTGGATGGAGCACCAGCCCTGAAATCAGAAGGACCTGAGTTCAAATCCAGCTTCAGATACTTGACATTTGCTAGCTGTGTGACCCTAGACAAGTCACTTAACCCCAATTCCCTTACTGGGAAAAAAAATACAGTCACTCCATGCCTATAATTGTAAGCCTAATAAACAAAGCAGGCATTCAGGCCTTTTTTTTTCTTCTCTATACCTCCATTTTTTTTATCATCTTACAATTTTTCTTACCAGTTTCTTTCCCATTAATTAATATCACATCAGTGGGACATTTCAACAAGATTTGATTTTCAACTAAAGAAATTCATTCAAATAAATTAATGAAACTAAAAAAATAATGAAGGACCAACAACAACAACATAAAAGATAACAGCTATAGAAAGTGCTCTGAGAGCTCATTGAAAATGGTTTCTCCTTGATATATTAATCCCTAAACACATAACCCCAATATAGACTTGACAGGCGTTTCTCTGTCAGCTAGTTCCTCCCACAAAACTCCAATAATTTTTGGGGAAGCATTGTTTTTCTTATGTCAGTTTGGTGGTTATCAGTAAAGATCCCATTATTAAGCGGGGGGGGGGGGGGAGACGGGTAATTCAGACATCCAAGAGACAAGATTCAGCTTCAAAGAATTTGGCCTTGATTTTATTTCATCTGACCCTTTCCCTGTGAATATCATCTAATGTTATATCTTGGGGAATAAAGAGATGAGCACGGAAAGAACGCAGTGTTTATTGGGTCTCACTCTCTGCCATGTTTTCACAGTGAGGAGTGCTCCCCACCCTAAATTCTATTCTTTGTCTCATTGATTTAAAAATGTACATGCTGAGAAAATAATCCTGTACACAAGCGATTTTTCTTTATCTTCTTGAAAATTAATCTCCTGGCAAAGAGTGAGAACACAACCAGAATGAAAACATGAACGTGCCAAGATTAAGAGAGAGAGTTTCTCCTGGATTTTCTCATCTCTAGACTTCCAATGAGTCTCCAAGATCAGGTCATCACCAGGGACCCACAGAAGAGGTTGAAGGCTTGACCTTGCATATTTTTGCCTAGGCTTCTCTGTGGTCAATGTGCATTCAAGTTTCTGAACAGAGCCAAAAAATAGAGATATTTCTTAGGCAGGGCTAGCAATAATATGCCCTCTGCTGTGTGTTCTCAAGGGATCAGGTTCTCATTAATGATGATTGAGCAAAGAAGAAACATCCAGAATATTTAGAGGTACCGGCTGCCAGGGGATGTACAACTGATCAGCAAAGATTGATGGAAAACCTTTTTGGGTGAAGGGTTCTGGGCCAGGTGCTGTAGGAGACAGCTCCAACATAAAGATCTCCATTCTTCTATCTGCTATCTGCTGCTTTGGACACAGAGTGACTATTCCCCAGCTTGCTTTGACCTTTTGCTGCTGTTCAGTTGCTTCAGTCGTGTCTGACTTTTCACGACCCCATTTGGTGTTTTCTTGGCAAAGATATTGGAATGGTTTGCCACTTCCTTCTTCAGTCCATTTTACAGATGAAGGAACTGAGGCAAACAGGATTTACCAAAGGTCATACTGGTAGTAATTGTCTGAGGTCGGATTTGAACTCATGGCAATGAGCTTTTCCTGACTTCAGGCCAGACACTCACTCCATCCTCTGTGACACCCAGATGTCCTTAGTCTTTTGCAAAGGACCCAGTTCACCAAAAGGAGTAGCACAGACTGCCTCCTACTGGTTAAAAGACAAATAGCAGTCTCCAGTGTGTAATTCTCCAACTTCCTTTCATCATCAGGCCAGCATCTCCATTTCCCCTTCACTGAAAAATTTGGACCCTGCCCCTGAACCACCCTGGGCTTTGATAGGCCAGCTTTGATCTTACTTGTCTCTGCTCTAGTCCTCTAGACATCTCCAGGGATATCTTATATATACCTCCCATTTGGCAGCTGCCCTTAGATGTTGTTTTCTCCCCACAGAATATAAGCTCCTTGAAGGCAGGGACTGTCTTCCCTTCCTTGCTTTCATCAGTATCCTCAGTATTTAGCACAGTGCCTGGCCAGTGTTTAATAAAGGCTCTATCTTGTCTGTCTTTCTGTCTGTATATCCAATCCTTAAGCAAAGAAAGCTTGAATTCACTTCAGCCCTTCTAAAGACATTTTGCATTTTAATTATTAGTGAAGAAGCTAGGTGCAAAGCTAGACAGAGTACCAGGCCTGGAGTTAGAAAGATCTGAGTTCAAATTGGACCTCAGATTTTTATTAGCAAGATGACCCTGGGCAAATCACTTAACCTATCTTTGGCCCAGTTTCTTCCCCAGTGAAATGGGGATAATACAACAACTACCAGGGTTGTTGTAAGGATCAAAGGAAAGAATAGACATAAAGTGCCTGGAACACAGTAGGCACTATATAAATGTTTGCTATTATTATTATTTGTTGTTGTTCAGTTGTGTCTGACTCTTTGTGACTCCTTTTGAGGTTTTCTTGGCAAAGATACTGGAGTGGTTGCCACTTCCATCAGCTCATTTTACAGATGAGGAAATTGAGGCAAACAGGTTAAGTGACTCACCCAGAGTCACAAAGCTAGTAATGGTCTGGGACTGGATTTGAACTCAAGTCTTCCTGATCCCAGGCCCAGAACTCTTCGATTCACCACCTAGTTGCCCATTGTTTTTAGTGATCAAAATTAAAACTTGATATAAGGGAGAGGGGAGTAATCATAATGAGTTCCTACCACCCCACCCCACCCCCCGCCCGGTTGTGTCCCTCAAATCCTACCCGTGAATTTTATCCCCTTTTCATTGAGGGATAGGAGAGCACATGCCATGCTTTGAGTTATAAGATCCACGTCTGAGTCTCAGCTGTGTCTCTGACTACGTGATTATCAAATTTCTTTAGCTACAAAATGAAAGAACTGGATCACATGATCTCTAACATCCCTTTTGGTGCTGCTGCTATCTGCATCGTTGGAGGGAGTTCCCTCCACAGAACACTGGTCCAGACTCTACTCCCCACCCAAAATAAATCTCTCAAGTGTATCTGCTTGCCTAAGGATTTTCATACCCATGTTATAGATAATAAATGCTTGTTATAGATGGGGAAACTGAACCTCAGAGCAAATGGCTGAAGAGGCAGGAATCTACCCTTTCCCTTGTAATTCCTGATCTAACGTTCTTCCCACTACACCACACGGCCTCTAATATTTGATTGAATTTTAATGAACCCATCATCTCATTGGAGTTTCAGCTACTCCCTCTATCAAAGTGGAGGGGCACCTTCTCAATAATTTGTATTATAAAGATTTGCCTGCGGCCCTCAGAGATTAAGTGATTTACCCAGCTCAGGTCACAGTATGTTTCAAAGGTGAAATGGGAACTTAGGTCTTTCTGACTCAGGGGTCGCCTTTCTTATCCACTGTAGTCACATATTTAAATGTGGAAAGCCTTGACTGAGGAGCTGAGGAACTCTCCCTGCCCCCAAATCCCTAATCTAAAATGCAATACAGTTATTCCTTTCACATCACTGGTGAGCCTGAGATCTAGAAAATCTATAAATTTTTAGATTTATATAAATTTTTTGGCCCTCCTTTTGTATCAAAGATGAAGTCTGAATGATTATGGTATTAAAAGATAAAATATGTTGATATTACACAATACTACACATATATTTCATGCATTTCGGAGTTTCTAAGCTTTTTCTGTATCATCTGATGGAATTTTCATGTCGTCTGAGGCTTCCAAAAAACTCCTAAACATTCCCATTTCATTTCTTATGCTGACCCACGATATATTGAAACTGATGGGGAAAGTCACAATGCAGAAAGAATAACTGTACTGCAGAAAGCAGTTGGGGTGGAAGGGGGAAAGAGACATAACTAAGTCACACGAAAAGGTTTAGCAGCCCAAAAACTCTAGATGGCACTGAGATGTCCCAAGACTTATTGATTATTCAGTGTGTGTGTGTTATCCATAATCTGTTTTCTTAATTTTCTCTTGCCACCTATCTACATTTCACTTCTTGTCACAGCCCGTGTTGGATATTCCCAACTCAGTACAATAATTTGCTTTGACCTTTTGTTGTTGTTCAGTTGTTTCAGTCGTGTCTGACTTTTCACGACCCCATTTGGGGTTCTCTTGGCAAAGATATTGGAGTGGTTTGCCACTTCCTTCTTCAGTCCATTTTACAGATTAAGGAACTGAGGCAAACAGGATTTACCAAAGGTCAACCTCCAGCCAACAGGTATGTAAAGTGCCTTAAAAACCTTTAAAGTATTATATAAATGCCAGTTACTATGAGTATGTTTAGGATTTGGTTTTGATGAGGACAGAAATTTTCTGAATTCTGAAATTTTCAGGAAAGAAAGAATGGTGAATACGAAAAGCCTTTTTCTTCCAGCAGGATTGAGGGTATGTCTGTCTCTGTGTGGGTATATCTGTTTATCTGTCTGTCTGTTAGTGTCTATGTTGGTCTGTCTGTTGTTTATATATGATTTGTGTCTTTCTGTCTCTTATGTGTGTTTATTTCTGTCTGCCTGTTTGCTTGTCTGTGCCGGTTGGTTGGTCAGTGTGTTGTGTGTGTGTGTGTGTGTGTGTGTGTGTGTGTGTGTGTGTGTGAGAGAGAGAGAGAGAGAGAGAGAGAGAGAGAGAGAGAGAGAGAGATCTGTATCTTTGTTTCTGTCTACATTTGTTTGGATATGTCTCTGTCAGTTTGCCTGTCTGGGTCTGTGTTACTGTGTCTGTCTGTTGGTGAATGTGTGTGTGTGTGTGTGTGTGTGTGTGTTTGCACTTGTATTATCTGTATCTGTCTCTGTGTGTGGAGGGAATACATTTCATTCCTGGGTAAATGCTTGGCATTTGTTAGAGAAGGATCAACCTTCTGTCTTCCGTTACATTTAGAAGGGGCCGCAGAAGCTTAGTTTGATTGTGGAGAGATTCCTGGGGCCTGGGATTCCCAGATCCCTCTTGGAGGCAGAAAAGAACCCTGCAGCCACGCCCTATCTACTTTCCCCTTCCTAACAAGATTTTCTACCTCTCCTCCTGAGAGCCACATATTTCCCATTTTCCCCTGCTCCAGCCCTCCTTTTCAAAGGCTCTTTCTTAAACCACCAACTATTTGCTGTCGAGACATTTAGGATGAAATCATTGTGTTAAACAAATAAACGCAGCTTCGTCCAGATTTCTGCTCTGGGAGCAGAGTAAGAAAATAATTTCTGTCTGCTCGCCACAAAAGCGACTGGAAAGGCCCAAAGAAAAATATTATTTTTACTCCATTGTGTGAAATATCATTGTGGAGGATCTGACGCGTTGAACGTTTGAAGAGTTTGTGCTGGAAGGTTTCAGGGGTCCCCTGGGCTGGCCTCCTGGGATTGTTTTCTGCATTAATAAACTTAGCATGATGTGTGTTAAAAGGAACGTTTTGTTTGCTTTGTAAATACGGAACGTCAAACAAGAAGCAGAAGGAACCTTTCAGATACGAGGTGATGTGTTCTCCAAACAGGGAGGGGGGAGGGGAAGCACCCGGGAAAACTGGGCAAGACTGGGGCTACCTGGACAGATCTCAGGCTTTGTTGGGGAAAGAGACCGGTCCCCTCCGGTCGCAGCTAGGCCATTCCCTTACTGATCCTGGTGGGAAAGCTGCACACTTTGCCCCAAGCCAGCAGGATATGGGCTTGGGAAGGAGAGCTCTCAAGTGTCTGTCAGCTGCGGAGTGGAAAGGCTATGGAGGCGATTGGCAGAGGCTGCCACCCCACCCCCACCAGCCATCTCTTCTGGAAAACTTTGAAGGTACTTAGACTGGGGGGCTTGTCAGGACCTCTTAAGTGCTGGGAGGGCGGGGAGGAGCAGAGGTTAGGCGATACGGTTGGGAAGGATAAGCTGCTGCTGATGGCTCTCATACTCCTTTCTCAAGGCACTGGGGTGTCCCCCAAAGCCACTGAGTTCATCTCCTTGTCAAATTCCTGACTGGCCCTTAGGGACACAGGCAGCGTGGGAGATCGCTTCCCAAACCCCTCACCCTCTGATCCTTCCCACCATGTGAAAGGCAAAGGACCTAGGGCAGGATGTGGTCACTTGCCTGTTCAACTATTTGCTATTTTCACAGGTGCCTCTGCTGGTGCCCTCCCCCACCTCATCCCCCAGTGGCTCCCTACTCCATTGCTCCCCTCCCCCTTACCTCCACCTCAGCTGCCTTCTAAATTGGGAGTTTCTCCCCCTCCTCCCCACCTCCCAGGGTCCCTATTTCCACTGGCTAACTGCCTCCTGGATGAGCCTCATAGGCCCTTTGGGGTGCTGTTACCCACAGAGAAAAGCAGTCCTGTGGCCCTCAAGGGGGCCCCTAAAAGGCACGGCCACTGGATCAAATTCTCTCGTTTTACATGCAGGAAAAGAAGTAACCTGCACACAGTGAAACAGATACTAAGTGACATTTGCACCCTAGTCCCCTGTTTTCAAGGACTGTGAGGACAAGCAGGGAGACAGAACGAAACAGGAGAAAGAATGCTAGATTGGGAGCCCTGAGGATGGCAGGGAGGCTGTTCAAATCTAGTGGCTGTTACCTAGTATCTGTGTGACTTGGGGCAAGTCACTCAAACTTCCATTTCCTCATCTGTCAAAGGAAGGGATTGGATTAGATGGCCTGCCTCCAAGGCCCCTTACAGCTCTAAGTCTATGAGCCTATAAGCAACCTATGGAGCCAGAAGTGATTTTTTTTTATTTCTTTTTGGAGGGCAATTGGAGTTAAGTAACTTGCCCAAGGTCACACAGCTAGGTTTTTGTTTGTGTGTGCGTTGTGTCTGAGGCCAGATCTGAACTCAGGTCCTTCTGACTCCAGGGCCAACGCTCTACTCACTGCGCCACCTAGCTGCCCCCAGAAGTGATTTTAACAATATAGGGGACCCCCCAGTGTGGAAGCTCCCTTCATCCAGACAGACCCATCACTTATCTGTAGTCTAATAGCAATATACAGTTACAGTTTAATAGTCTTGGATGGCCAGCTAGGTGGTGGTATGGATAGAATACCAGGCCTGGAGTCAGGAAATCTTCCTGAATTCAAATCCAGCCTCCAACATTTGCTAGCTGTGTGACCCCAGGCAAGTCACTTAACCCTGTTTGCCTCAGTTTCCTCATGAGCTGGAGAGGGAAATGTCAAACCACTTTAGTATCTTTGCCAAGAAAACCCCAAATGGGGTCATGAAGAGTCAGGTATAACTGAACAACAAGTCTTAGAGAATTTTCTTTGATACTGAGAAGTCTTGACTTGTTCATGGTCACTGGGTTAGTATATATCAGAGGCAGGGCTTGAATCTGGGACTCCATGAATAGTGATCCATTCTGCCTTTTCATCTGCATTTATTTCAGCATCTGCCAGACACCTTTTTTTCTTCTTTGCTCCATGGAGAGACTTGGCTCTACATTGCTATTTCTCTTGGGAAAGGGCCTGGTTCTGGAGTGTTCTTGAAATCTTCTCATCCTTGTCACTGTTTTAGGATTTGTCAGAATGAGAAAGAGAATAAGAAAGGCAGGGCCCATTCTATTGGTCACTCAGGTGATGTCTCTTCAGGATCTCCCTCTGGACAGCCTAGAAAATGCACTGGCTCTGGAGTCAGAGAAAACTCTGGGTCCCAGGTCTACCTCTGATCCTTACTGGCTATGTGACCTTGGGGGAGTCATTTAACCTCTGTGGGTCTTAGTTTCCTTCTCTGCAAAATAAAAAATTGGAATAGATGACTTCCAGCCCTAGGTTTATGATCCTATGAAAAAATAATCATTCTTTTCTACTAATGTTTGTTTTATCAACTCCCCTAAAGAGTTAATTGTGTAAAAAAAAGTGAAAACCCAGTATTCCCATGCTATCCATGTGTTCAAAGTGAAGCTTATGAAACAAGGATAATATTAGCCACCCCCAGAACTGTAAGGAGGATGAATGAGGTCATTTTTCTGAAAAGCAGGAAGGTATTCCAGGCCACATAACAGGGAGAGGGGCAGAGGGGGAGCAGGAGAGGAGGGGAAGAACCACTGAGTCCTGCGTATGACCTAGCAGTCTTGCCTTTGTATAAGGGGCCAGACCTCAGGAAGAAGCTACAGCTCTAAGACAGTTTAGGGAGAGATATAGAGGGGTCCACACGGAATCACAACCCAGTGCTCTCCAAAGTGGCATGGAGTTCTAGTAACACTCATCTGGTGTATTCTGTCTCTCAGGAAGCTAGAGGACACAATGGATAGAGCTCTGGGCCTAGAGTCAGAAAGTCCAGAGTTAAAATCAGCCTCAGATGCTTTCTAGCTATGTGACCTCTGGGAGAGGCATTTAACCTCTGTTTCCCTCAGTTTCCTCATCTACAAAATGGGGATAATAATAGCAACAATTTTTCAGGTTTCAAATAGATCAAATGAGATAATATTTGTAAAGGGCTTAGCACAGTGCCAGACACACAAAGCAAATGCTTCATCAGTTCTTTTGACTTATGACTTCATTAATGTATACCATATATACATATACCATGTATACAAAATCCTTGATGGACAGGACAAGGGTAGATCTTGTGGCATCATGGGTTTATTTATATCTGATCTTTGCCAAGCTAAGTTTAGAGGTCTAGCAAATGTTCGGGTGGTAACACATACAGTACTGGAGGGGATTTTTTTCAAAATTAAATTTACTGTTGACTCATTCTACCACACTAGCCTCACCTTCAGCCTCGCTCCCCACTGCCCCCAGTCTTAGTTCAGCTGCCAGCAAACATTTTGCTGACTCACACAAGTACCAGTTCTTCATAAAAGGAACACCAGGAGCTGTATGTTCCTATTACTCTGAAAGAGTTACAAATGGTGCTCTGTACCCCAAGGAAAGCTACTCCCCTGGCTAAAGCAACAAACCAAGTACAACTCGTAAGCAAGTGGACCTAGCCTCCATGGCCTGACTGGGAAGGCAATGCTCATGAGCCAGGGGAACATGGGAAGACTTCTCATGAACAGTGTGTGTGTGTGTGTGTGTGTGTGTGTGTGTGTGTGTGTGTGTGTGTGTGTGTTTGCCCTCCTGTGTGCAGCAAGCTATCTGAATGCAGAGTTCTTTCCCTTTCTTTTTCTGGAAAGAAGAAGGAAGAAAGGAATGGAGTGAGAAAGGAAGGAAGGAAGGAAGGAAGAAGGAAACAAGCAGTTACAAAGTGCCAGGTACTGTACTAAGTGTTAGTGACACAAATACAGACAAAAAGAAAGGCAGTTCCTGTCCTCAAGGAGCTTATATTCTCACAGGGGAAGAAAATAAACAAAAGGAGCTGAAAGCAGGTGAGGAGATGAAGGTAACTGACACAAGGGAATGATTTTGAAGTCTGGAAAAGCATAGGTTTGGGAGAATAATGAAGGCAGGCTAGCCTGGACTCCTTCACAAAATGAAGGCCCCAAAAGAAATTCACCAATAGGAGAAAGGGGTTGGGGCCTTGGGCAGGGATATTCCATGATGAGCAGACCATGGCTGCATATTCCACTTCGAGGAGGCCCCAGTGCTGAGAGAAATTGCAGGAGGAGACGGTAGGAGAGGCATGATTCCAAAATCCAGAGGAAGTCAGGAACAGAACTAGAAGTAACTCCCTTTCTCTTTCCTTATCTCTTTGTCCCTTATCTTCCTCTTTCTACCTCATTTCTCCCTTTCACGGTTTCGTCTCTTTTTTTCTTCTCCCCTATTTCTCCCTCCTTTCTTAAATAGAGTAGGTGAGGTTTGGATGAGAGCCAAGTTTGGCAGATTTAAGAATCTACCCACGAACACTGATCATTGTCTGCTTTCTTATCCTTGAGGGCGTAGGGGCTGTTCAAGAAGGACTAGCACCTCTGGTGTGAGGGTTTGCTGAACCCTTTTCAGGGCTGCCCATCCACCTCTGGCATTCAGTTGGTTATCCAACTCTCACCTGTGGCCCAAGAGGCTGTAGCACGAGCAGCAGCCACACCACGGCAAAACTATTTGGGCAAACCGGCTAAACCAGGTTGACAAGCCTCGAACTCATCGGTGACTTAGGGGGATGTCTACCCCAAGCTTGTGAAAACTTCCCCTGGCAGAACGGATGGATGAGAACACATTGTTCCAACAGCCAGGAAGGCAGGGGAAGCAGGCACTGCAGAGAACTTAGAGCTGAAGATGCCACAGTCATCCATCACTGGCCATCCTGACTTTTGTCCTGCCTCTGGACTTCCATGACTCAGAAAGAGAATGGGAGGTTAATTACTCTGTGCAGCTGTCTCTTTCTCCCTTCAGTTCACCCACCAGCCAAGACATCACCTGTGACGTACTGGTCCTCTTCAAAACAGAACAAACTCTCTTATGCCTGCCTCTCAGGGAGGTTTCTTTTCCCATAGAGAAGATGAACCACTTCTTTACCAGAAGCTCTTATCCTGAGCCAAGAAGGCCAGGTTCAAGTCTCTGACACATACTGGCTGTGTGACCCTGAGTAAGTCACTTAACCTTTCAGTACTTAGAGCAACTGTGAAAGACCCTAATTTGCAGAGAAAGTACTGATGGGCATAAGTTAAGAAAACTCCTCAACAGGAGCTCTCTGCATACACCAGTGACAACAGAGGTCTGGTTATTATTCCTTGCCTATTTAATTTTACTCCATGAGGCAAACATAGGAAAAAAGTAAAAAGGTGTTAACTTATAACTAGAACTAAAAGGTGGACCCTGCTTCATCTTCCAGTCCTATCTTTAACCCTTTAATAACAGCTCTATACTAAGCCCACTTCTTTCCTTTAAAAAATATACATTGGGGTGGCTAGGTGGTACAGTGAATAGAGCACCAGCCCTGGAGTTAGGAGGACCTGAGTTCAAATCCAGCCTCGGACACTTAACACAAAAACTAGCCATGTGACCTTGGGAAAGTCATTTAACCCCATCTGCCCTCCAAAAAGAAAAAATACATATATATTTTGTTGATGTATTTTCTTTTTACATTACAAACATCCCCATTTCATACAAATTCCCATTTCATGAACCATCTCTTGTAACAAAGGAAAATATTTAAATAAAACCAATAATACCATAAAGTCATCTGAAATTGAATGCATTATATCACATCTATAGTACTACCCTCCATATCTCTATTTAAAAAAAATGAACAGAAACATTTTTTCTCTCCCTCACAATCCCTACCCCATTAAAAAAAACAACAACAATTTCTTATGACACACATGCATAGTCAAACAAAATAAACCCCCTCCATGACTGCATACAAAAATATCTATGCCTCACTCTGTACCCTAAATTCATTATCTCTCCATAATGGATGGTGTGTTTCATTATTGGTCCTCTATATCATGAATGGTCATTAAATTGATTATAGCTCTGACAGCTTTTAAAGACATTTGTTTTTACAGTGTTATTGTTACTGTATAAATTATTCTCCTGGTTCTGCTCATTCTTCATCAGTTTAAACAAGTCTTCAAGACTGTTCATTTCTATAATATTGAAGTTTAGTATAAATTGTTTTTCTGGTTCTGCCTACCTCACTCTTCATCAGTTCTTACAAGTCTTTCCATGTCTTTCTGAAATCACATCTCTTTCCTCTTACAGCACAATTATACTCCACAATCCTATACCACCACTTATTCAGCCATTCCTCAATGGATAGACCTCCCATTAGTTTTCAGTTTTTCTTTTTTTTTCCCCTCAGTACTTTGAGTTGATCATCTCATCCACTCTCACAGCTAGATAACCACATCTATGGTGGTTTCCAAATTGTTGCATTCAGTCCCAGTATTCTCCACTGCCTTCAGCTCTTTTTGGAAGTCCTTCCAGCACTTCAGATTCAGAATATTTGCAACTCAACTCAGCATCTTTCCCTAATAAGCCTGACCCTCCTCCTAACTTCCTTTTTCATTGATGGCAGCACCATTTGCCAGTCACTAGACTCAAAATCTTGACTGTAGCTTAAATTCTTCCACCGGCCCTCCCATCCAGCCATTTACCAAGTCCTGCCAGGTCCATTTCTTTAATACCTCCTACATTGATTCCCCATCGAAATCTAGTTCAGGCCCTCATCACCTCTTGCCTCCAAACTGGTTTCCTTGCCCCCAGCCACTCTTTCCTCCAATTCATCCCTCAAAAAGGTGTCAAAATCTTACTAAAGTATAGGATCAGATTTCCTTGCTCAAATAATATCAGCAACTTGAGGATCCAATCTATTGTCTTTGAGACAAAAACTCCCTAGTCTGGCACTTAAAATCCTCCACAATCTATCTCCAAATTTGCCTTTCCAAAGTGGGTTACAATTTCTTTTGCTTATCTATTTTTCACAACAGCCTTGCTTCATAGGTAAGGCAGCCAAGTTAGCAGTGAGGTTAAAGGTGTTGTTTCTACTGGTTCATGGGCTGGTCAGTATCAGAATTTGAAATTAGATTTCTTGAAGTCTTAGCTAGTGTTTAACCCAGGGGGTATGTTGGCAAATGTTTAATACCTGGCTTCCCAGGGAGAAAATATATTCAGGACATGCCTTAAGTTTAACCTATATTATTAACATTTTCTTCATTACTTTTTAAAGTATAGACAATCAACAAAATCAGGCCTTGATTTGTAGCATTTGCTGATTTCTGAGGTATAAATGTTCACACTGAAAATTTAACCATTGGCTCTTGGGAGCTGTTTGATCTGGCTTTATCATGCTACTGAAACCCCACCATCTCCTTTGTCCATCCCATACTTGTCTGAAAAGAGATACAGAATGTTTCTACAGAGCTGACCATTTCCAATGGAGGTTTTTAGTCATCAGTTTTCCAGGGAGCTCTTTGGGATGTTTGGTGTCCCCTCTTTTCTCTATGTGTGTTTATGTGCCCATTTTCCATTCATTATAACAAGCATACTGAGGATAGAGAATAGGTAATAAATAGACAGAATTTTGGAAATGACCCCTTCTTGTTGGATTCTCAATAACCCTTGATTATAAGCTATCTCCCTTGAGATATTTGGAATGGATATTTCTGAATTTTAATGGCAGTAGGAAAAGAAGGAAATTCAACTAGATGACCTCTAAACTCCTTTGTAGCTCCAGATTTAAAATACTATGATGATTAAAAAAAAATAACAATTTAAAAAGGATGACTGTTAATAGTACAGGACCTTGAAAAGCTCTGTATTTCCCAGGTGAGGGGTCATTTGGGGCCTACCTCCTTTCCTGGTCATTTTTTGGATTATTATGTCTTCAAAACTTTAACGAAAACACCACATCGTTTTTATGTGACTGTTCAAAGTGAGCTTCAGAACAGAGGTCTAGCATAATAATATACTTTGGAAGTTATTTCCAAGGGGCCATTCCACTGGGGAAGCATAGATGGGCTCAGTACAGTTAGGTCATATGTTGTTCATAATAAGATGTGTTGGAAGATTCTTTTCTTTTTCCTGGGACCCTGGGATGCCATGATCAAAACTCTTAATCTTTCCCCAGAATCTAGACCCTTTCTAAAAGGAGTTTTGCTTTGGCTTTTCATTTTTAATATTACAGGACTTCCCCCAATGGGTGTTTGGCATGGCCTATTTTGAAGCCCTGGTATTTGGAACAGCTTGCTAATGTTTTCTTAAATTACATCCTCTTGCGGGTCCATAAAAATCCCAAAGTTATTACAAATAAATAAATGGAGGTTCTCTTCGTGATGTAAACCAGCTTTCAATGAAGTCATTGAGTGGAAGTTTGATTTGGACGGGTCCTGAAAAGCAGCCTCTGCCCAGGGTGAAGCTCTGCCTTCCGCTCCATGCTGGAGTCACTGGTCAGCAGCTGTTCCAAGTCAACCGAATGGAGCGAACTCCCACTGTTTCATTTCTTGTTTTAACTTCCAGTGGGAAACTCAATATTAACAAACTACCCTTCCCCCCCTCTGCATGTGGCAGCCAGGACCTGGTCTTGCCAACAATCTGGTCAAAGAGAGGGGCTGTGTCAGGGCCTTGCTTCTCTGGCACTGACCAGATAAATAGGCCGCCATGGACCTTGCTGAAATGTGCTACAGAGCTCATAGAACCAAAGAGCTCAGCATACCCAGCTGAGCCAAGAACTCCTGCCCCTTGGACCATAGCCTCCCCAAGGCTAAACGAAAAGAAGAAATCTTATTCAGGATGAAAGGTGTTATATAAATGCTGGCTACGGACAGAGCAATAGCTCTGTGGGCTCTTTGTCATGAGCTCCTACCAGATGGCGGCCTTGCTGAAGTTCATATTCAGACTGGAGAGAGACTCTGTTCTAGTCCTGTAGGAGGCAGAAAACATGATGTCCCAGGTGAGTATAACATCGCTATATTCTAGTTTGGAAGTTTCTCTCTCTCTCTCTCTCTCTCTCTCTCTCTCTCTCTCTCTCTCTCTCTCACACACACACACACACACACACACACACACACACACACACACACACACACACATATTATGCTCCAGGGAGGAGGTAATTCAGGAGCTCTCCTTGGCTAAGGCAAGCTCTCCTCTGTGCTGGGGCCTCTCCTTCCCACCTCTACCCCAATGTTAAAAAATAACCCATGTGGGCTCATTGTTTACATAGGAATACATTTTCTTCATTACATAAGAGGAGTATTGTCTATTGGTTTTCCCATCAGAATGGGAATCAGGAAGTCCCTGCCCTCCATTTTACCTCTAACATTTTAGGGAGCTCTGGGTAAATTTCCAAACTTCTCAAGCCTTCTACTTTTCATTTGATAAAATCTGTCACTTTATGGGTATGTTAAAAAAATATTTTCTAAATCACAAAGTCAGAGAATATAGAGTTGGAAGGGACTTTAGGGATCATCTAGGTCCCAAAGTAATTAAATCACTTGTCCCCACAAGCCACCCAGCTAGTTAATGGATCAATAGTCACCTAGCTAGATGACCTCTAAGGTCCAGCTCTAAGTATAATTCTATGAACAACAAAGGATTCTTGGAAGAATGTGAACAAGTCACCAAACATTCATTAAGCACCTATTGTATGCTAGGCACTGTGCTAAACACTGGGAATATAAAGGCATATATAATATAATAAAAAAATTCCTCTGCCCTTAAGGAATTAACAGTTTAATAGGGCAGACAAGATACAAGCATCTATGTATACAAGATGTATACAGGATAAATTTTGATAATCAATGGAGGGAAAACAATAGCATTAAGAGAGTACAAGAAAGGCTTTTAGCAGAAGGTGGGGTTTTCATAGAGACTTGAAGGAAGCCAAGGAAACCTGAAGATGGGGGTCAGGAGGGAGAGCATTCCAGACATGGGAAATAACCAATGAAAATGGACTGTCAGGAAATGGAGTGTCTTATGTGAGGAACATCAAGAAAGCTAGTGTCACTGGATCTTAGAGTATGTGGATGGGAGAAAAGTATAAGAAAACAGGAAAGGTAGGAAGGGGGGAAACTATGAAGAGCTTCAAAAGTCAAATGGAGAGTTTTATATTTGATCCTGAAGATAATAAAATCCAAGGGACAAAAACTAGACAGGATTAGAAGGCACACACAGGTTACAACTGTACCACTGACAGGAGAACCCATGACAAACAGTTTATGGATCAATGCCAGTACAGCTCTGTAGTGGGCCATTTTGAGGTCCTTCACCTTTCAGCAGTCTGACTTAGCAATGTTCCCATTTTTTTTCTTGGTACCAGACTGTAGCCAACTCATGAAAGAGCTTTGTACTTTAGTTCTCCCTGAGTTTTCAGGCAAGTGAAGACTGTCCAAAACGTGGTGATGCACAGTCGATTTCTGTTCTGAAGGAGATATGGAGAGATGCCCAGCTGGGCCCATATTTGACCAGGAATGGAACTGGCAAAAGAGGATATGGACAAATGGAGAGGCGCAGAAAAATTAGCTTACTCTCCATTCCTTTTGCTTAGTCAAAGATGGACAGGGGATCTCTCTGAAAGGAAGGAGGTCAGGCACAAAGGCTTCCTGTAGTCATATTCACATTGTCAATTATCTGCTGTCTCAGTTTTCTCATCTGCAAAATAAGGATCATAATAGCACCTACCTCCAAGGCTTATTGTGAAAATCAAACAAGATAATCTTTTTAAAACAACATATAAATGCCAGCTATATGTGTAATTGCTGTTAAGTATCAGATTTTGAAGAGATCTTGCTCCCTTGTGTTCTGAAGCCATTGACTTTTATTCCTCCCCAGCCCTTCACTTCTCCAGATTCAACTACCTAAGTCTGGCAATGGCCATGGGTATTCACTGGTAACAAGAATATGGTAAATCTTCTTGGATTTAACTATGGTGTGGAAGGCTGCTCAGTCTGGGGTCTGAGGAAGCAGACCAATGGAGAGTTCCCTAACGGAGGCAGACATTGTGGCAAAAGCTTCTCTGGTGAGAATGACAATTTTACTTTTAACGTAAAGTATTATTGTGTTGTAAAGTTATAGTGGTGGGATTCCCAGAGACCACTCCCCTTAGGAAATGGGAGTTGCTGAATCTTTGGAGAGACTCCTAGGGAACAGGACAGAGCTTATGTGAACTGGTGGAATTGCTTCCTTCACGAACTTGGAAGCTGTCAGTCATCTCTGTACTTTCAAAGAGCCAAGAACTGAGGTGTTTCTCAGGTAAGGGAAGAAATTCAGTGTCTGAGTCAAAAGGAACTATGAACTTTAGAGAAAGTAATAGAATGTAAATTTGTTCTAGTTGGCAAAGGGAGCTGATGCCATGTAGAAATTCTAGAAATAGGGGCAGCTAGGTGGCGCAGTGAGTAAAGCATAGGCCCTGGAGTCAGAAGGACCTGAGTTTGGTTCTGGCCTCAGACACTTAACGCATACACAAACAAAAACCTAGTCATGTGACCTTGGGCAAGTTACTTAACCCCAATTGCCCTCCAAAAAGCCAAAAAAGAAAGAAAGAAAGAAATTCTAGAAATAAAAGATGGCACCTGCTATAGAAGCCACATGGCCACTAGGGAGATTAATATGAGGTGCTAATTTAGAAAATTAACTGGAGAAGCCTAGTTCTTTGGAAGAATAGGATCATTCATTCATTCATTCATTCATTTATCAAATATATATTATGTTAAAATTTATTTATTCATTTATTATACAATAATTTATATTATTATTATTTCTCAAATATTTATTCTTTATTGTGCATAAGAAAAAAATCATTTGAGGCACCTAAGAGGCTTATTGAATAGAGAGCTGGACTTGGATTCAGGAAGACCTGAGTTCAAATCCTGCCTCAGATACTTCCTATGTATGTGACCCTGAGCAAATCACCTAATCTCTCTCAGCTTCAGTTCCCTTGTCTATAAAACTGGATTAACAATAGTACAAACTTCCCTGGTTTGTTATGAAAAACAACTGAGATAATATATAATATATAATGTGATATATATATAATATATGTGATGTGATAACATAATATATATAATATATTATGTAATTTTTAAAGTTTAAAATATTATATAAATACTATTATCCAAGAAACTGAGGGTACAAAAATATATGGGACACAGATGTTCACACTCTAATGATAAGGGACCATGATACAAGGGAAAATTTAATAACTTAAGGGGAGTTAGGGTAAGTGTTATGATTCATTTGAAGTAAGAGAAATCACTGGTAGGAGTGTGGAATCAGGGAGGGCTTCATGGAGGAGGTGGCACCTGAGTTGGGCCTTGAAAGAATCAAGAGACATCAAGAGGCAGAAATTGGAAGGTGAAGGGGATTCATTCTATTTCTATATGAGGGAACTGAAGCAGCAAGAGGTGGTGGGAATTGAGTGAACCACACTGACTCCATCTTTTGACTGGGTTCTAAAGCTAGCTGAGTTCCTTTTCTATCCAATTATGGGTCTAGTCCAATTTCTTTCTTGTCAGAAAACTATTCAATTGTGGGAATTGGGAGAAAACCTTATTGCATTGTCTGAACCTGGCTCTGATTGACTGAGAAACTGGGCCACCTCTACCTGCTGCTTCAAGACTCTTACTCAAGGACTTAGGTTATGCTGAGCAGAAACCCAGTCAGATCCAGAGATTGATGCAAGGAGTTTTCTCACAATTGTACATCTCAAGCAACCCATATGTCTTACTGAAAACTAGTTCCATACTGATCAATCTGTTATTGTTTCCATGTTCCTTTGATTGCTTATAGATAGTTGGGGGGAGTAGGACACCTTTTTTTCTGATTTCACAGAATTGCACCTGTTCACTCTCCCACTCTCGCCTTGGAAAGTCTCTAACCTTTCCTCCAATTAGAAATCAGATTACCTAATGCTGTATCCTAGTTAATTGTTTCTTTTTAATTAATTGGCCCCGTTTGATTAATTGTAACTGTACTTTGCAATTAATTGTAACGTAAATTGTAATTCATTGTTTTTAATGTATAAAAATCTGTCTCCTTCTGTATTTGGGGCCCAGGGCCAAAGCTTTGGAAGGCTGTTGGTCTCGATTTATTGGGCAACTGCCACTCTTTGCTAAATAAATTGATACACTATGTATGCTCAGAAGCTCGAACCTTTGTTCTCTTAGTATTTCAGCTTTCACCTGACACAATTTTAGTACTGTGCATGTATAGGAAACAAAAGCACGGAAAAGGTAGAGGGAGGAAGGGGGGGAGTGGAGAATGCTTATGGAACTCCTCTGTGAATATGCTTCTAACAACTCTGATGGGCTGCAGCCATCCCAACCAAACTGTAGCTAGACTTTAGTTAAGATAAGAAAACTGTGCTCTCGAAATTTATTCTTTTCTAAGATTCTCTTGAATTTGTTTATTGGCTCTTTTTATTTTCCTGTAAATTTTCAGCTAGAGTTCCTCTGGAAAAATTGCAACCTTATCTGGGTTGAAAACAAAAGGAAAAGTAGGTTATATCAGGACAGAGATCAATCCACCCCTTGTGGCTAGGAGATCTAGTGACAGTGACCCCTAGGAACATAGGTTTAGAGCTGCAGAGAACCTTAGAGGTTCCTAATGCAACTCCAGTTCTGGACCTTGGGGAGAGTGAGCAGGGCTTAGGGTGAACTAGAAGGTCAAAAGACTAAGCCTGGGTCAATGGTGAATGTCGTATTCCTTCTGTGTTCAGGGTTCTTTTGCAGGGGCATACTGAGGGCAAGGAGAATTAATTGGTCCAGTCCCAGGACCCGTCAAGACAATGATCATTAGTATGTTTTCTGGATGTAACACCAATTTATATTCATATTCACTGATTAACTTTTCTATTGTTTAACACACCAAAGACTTTTGATGGTTATTGATTTATAGTTTGCTTTAAGTTTGGAACTACTAGACTTCCTTCATTTTGGCTATTTATCATTATTTACCTTAAGATTCTTGGCCTTATATTTCTCCAGATGAATTTTGTGGCTCATTTGTCAAGTTCTAAAAAGAAACTCCTTGATAGTTTGATCAACATGAAGTTGTCTTTGTAAGTTTAGTCCCAGATGCTTAAAACATTTTGTAGTTTTTTTAATGTTTTTGAATGAAACTTCTTTTCCCATGTGCTCCTGTTGTATTCTGTTGATAACATACAGAAAAGCTGATGACACTGGTGGAGTATATTTTATATCCCGATACTTTACCAAAACTATTGTGTCAATTAAGTGTAGTTGAATCTTTACAGTACTCCTAACTTCTAAAAATTGTGATGATTTTGTTTCCTTTTTGTCTATGCTTATTCACTCCATTTCTATCCTTGTCTTATTGCATTTCTAGAACCATATTACTAGTGGTGATGATCACCACCCCTCCCCCCACTTCTCATTGACAGATGAGAGTACTTAGGCTCAGAGATCTTAAATGACTCGCCCACAATCACATAGTTGATTAATGGCAAAAGGGAGCCATGAACCCACATGTTAATCCAGTACTCTTTCCTTGCCATTATACTGCTAGTATAACATCCCTGAATTGCCTCGTGGCCTCATGACCCACAAATCTATGTACCCAAAATATTTGTGACTCTCAAGGAAATTCAATTATTCAAGAACATGGAAAACTCTTCACTGACACAGAGTTTTGGAGATATCTTGACTTTTCTGTCTATGAATATTGGACTTCAGTTTTGTTCCTTCTTAAATGTTAACTTTTTAGAATGCTTGCATCCCTAATCAAATATAATAATAATAGCTTTGTTATATTCTTAATAATATTTATGATTATGACTTGTAAGACATTTTACAAATATGACCTCATTTAATCTTCATTACAACTCTGCAAAATAGATGCTATTATTATCCCCTTTTTATAGGTGAGGAAAATGAGGCTGACAGGTTAAGTGACTTGCCCAGAGCCACACAGTTAGTAGATATTAGGCAGAATTTGGACTCAGATCTTCCTGATTCCAAGTCCAGCACTACCACCTAGCATAAGGGGAATGGGAATTTGGGGATCTTCCCTGCCCCTTAATAGACCTAGGGGAGAATCTGAAGACCTCCCCTGCTTTGAAAGTAAACTCTGACCCCTAATAGGCTGAATGTAATCACATGGAGCCTGTGATGGAGGGGATTTGCTGAAGGGTGGAACAGAGCCCACAGGAAGCTTCCCTTCTGAGAGGATAAACTCTGCCCTCTGATAGTCTGAATGTAGTTACATGGATCCTGTGGTGGGAGGAGTTTGCTGAAGGGAAGCAGAGCCCACAGGAAGCTAGGAGCCAGAGCCAGAGAGATGGTGGGGGAGAGAGGACACCCAAGCAAGAAGTCAGATAGGCTCATGAGTAGATATTGATCTTGTATTGGTTTGTGGGAAGGCTGAAGGATGTTGTGGCTCTCAGTGTTATTATGACTTCTGAATATCTTCGGTACTATGATGGAATCAGCGTACTGGCTTTGGGATATGGTTTTCTAGTGTCTAAATAAATGCTTCAGTTCTATCCTCTACCTGGAGAATCTGGTATATTTTGTGATCGAATGCCATGTGATACTTATGGTCATGTTCTTTATTGTGATCATGGGTGCTGTAAATATTGCATTGGTGCTACACCTAGGTGACTTCATCAAGTCTAAAATTCACAGCCTTGCTTTCAAGGTCCTCCCTATTCAAACTTGTTTTCCTTTTATTTGTCACTATTTAACACACACTCTATCCCCAGAAAGACCCAAATCCTCACTATGATGGGTTCCCCTGCACTCTCCATGCTCATTCCCTTTACCACACATTTATATATGTTCACCCGTGGCTTATCCTCCTCATATAAAACGACCCACTGTCCATGTTCTCCCTTCCTTTCCATATTCCTTCAGGATCCAGCTCAAGCCCCACATTCTTTGTGAAGTCTTTCCCCCAACCACTCCAAGACACATAGATTTTCCCCATCTCTGACTTGTATAGATTCCCATTTTGGAGAGCATAGCAATACAATGACAGGGTCAGTATTCACACAGGAACAGGAAGCCACTGATTCAGATTCTAAGGCACCTGAAGGAGTGAGGCAGCAACTAGGTCATACAAGAGGGGAACCAACAGTGTTAATTCAATTATGTGGATATTAGGTGAAAAGAAAAATGTCAGTCAATACCAAACAATTTGGAGAACAGTAACTGTGATAAAGAGCTCCTCTCCAAACCTCCACCTAAGAAGGGTGCCCAGGCCAGATATCTCTTCTTTTTCTACCCAGTTGCACTCCTTTAGAAGATTTCTTTTGTGTGTTGTTTTTCCGGATTAGATTGTAAACTTCTTGAGGGCAGGGCCTGTCTTTCTTTTTTGTTTGCATTCCCAGTGCTTAGCTCAGTACCTAACACATAATAGGTGCTTAATAAATATTTTTGACTATTTATGAAAATCTTGACAACAACTAGATTCTGAGGTCTTTGAAGGCAAAGACTGTACCTTAACTATTCTTTCCCATCTGCACCACACTTAACACAGTGTGAGGGTAGTCAAGAAACATTGATTTCTGTGAGTGCTGAAATTATTTTCATATTTCAGATTATAAAAAGAAGAAAAAATTGAAGCTCAGAAAGTTTCAGTGGCCTGGTCACACATTGAGCCCATATAACCTAAATCGAAGTTCAGGGTTCTATCTATTATTCTACAAGGTTTTTCATTGTCAGAAATATTTAATTTTTTTTCTTTCCATCGAATCCACAGGGTCATGAAGCCCAGAAGAATTTATGTAATTAATGGAAACAGCTAACCCACTTTGTTTTACATTCAGGTTGCTTGCAGAAGCTCCTTGTCCCCATAAATATGAGTTAGCAATCTGTAGTTTGTAACCAGCTCATAAAAAAAGAAAAATCGATTTCACATGAGTACTATAGGGTATGAAAATACAGAAAATAGCACTGCCTGATGGAAGGTCTGTACGTGAACTATATACAACAGCAAATGCTGACCTCTTCGTGGCCTCATGACCCAATGGGAAATTTACTGATATTTTTACAAGCACCAGGACCCTCCCTTCCCCCTTGATGGCAATACTAGGCCTTCCTTCCCTTAATCTTAATCAGGCCCAGGAGTTCAGCATTTAAAAAATCATTCCTGATTTTTTAAAAAATATATATTTTGAGGGAAGGGATTGTGACTTTTCCTAAGTACTCTAGTTTTTCCTTTTACTGTCAGCAATCTTTCTGAAGCCAAATCTCACCTTAGGGATGGTGTTTTCCTAAAGGAAATCCCCCAGGAAAACTAGAATTTAGCAAGACAGTTCATAATGGTTCAAAATACTCTTAGAATATCAAAGCAGGACTATGAGATGAGTGAAATGTATTCATTCATTTGTTTGAAAATATTTATTGAGCCCCTACTATGTATAAAGCACTGGTGTGGTAATCTAAACAAGATGCTTTCTACATGGTATAGAGAAAGCTATGCTTTTCATCTCTACATGCTGATATGGAAGAAATATATACCATACTTTAATGAGAAAATTTAAACTTTTAAGGGCTTTTTCAATAAAAGAATTTTCTCTCAAAACAGAAAGTTTGCAATGACCTGTATGATGGCACAGTCCTTCATTGACCCAATTTTCTTATCCTTTTAAATTTTTTTAAAATCGATCCCAGATTGTACCTACAAAACCAGTGTACCCAGTTAGATGTCTGCAAGACTTGATTGTTCTCATTTTCTATGTTCTGTTAGTGTTGGGAGCCCCAAACCCAAGTAGCTAACTGAAAGTAAAAAATTACCTTTGCCTCCTGGCTTGATCCACAAAATGAGACCAAGTGAAAAGCTGTTCAAATTTTCTGGATAAGCATATGGGAAGATCTGAGTTGTAAATCCTTTGTGGTCAGGGTTTGTGTCTGGTCCTTCTGATTTCTCCTCAGTTCACCACCCCGGCTCATAGTAGATATTCAATAGATAAATACATGTTGATTGATTGAAAAATTGTTATTTGGGAGCGAAAAAAAATTTTTTTTTTTGCTTTTTGGAGGGCAATTGGGGTTAAGTACCTTGCCCAAGGTTTTTGTGTGTTAAGAGTCTGAGGCCAGATCTGAACTCAGGTCCTTCTGACTCCAGTGCCGGTGCTCTACTCACTGTACCACCTAGCCTCCCCGAGAAATTATTTCTAACAGAATGAATTGGCAACAGGCCTAGATGCAGTGAATGACCTTGTCTTCTTTGATGTCTGACCAAGCTCTAAGCACTCCACAGCACCTGCTTCAGCTGCCTTCATGGCCATTGGTACAAATTGTTCTCATTCACCAATTCCACTGGGGAAAGTTTTCACAGGCTCAAGGTAGACATCCCCCTAACTCACAGAAGGGTTTGAAGCCTGTTAATTACTTTGAATCTGGTTTAACCTATCTGCCTACAGCTTCTTGGAGTTACAGAGAATTAGGTGACAAGTGAACACCAAAGGTAGATGAGCAGCCCCAAAAGGGCTCAGAAAGCCCTTACACCAGAGGTGCTGGTCCTCCCTGAACACCACAAATGAAATACTTCTCATGGGAAGACTTACACGAGTGTAAGTCTTGGAGTGAAATGACCAGAACCAGAAAAATAGTCTACGCAGTGACTACAACAAAGGAAAGAGAAGGAACAAAAAAAAGTAAATGATATAAAATTAATAATAACTAAGAAACTTGGACCAGAGGATGTGTTAAGAACAGGCACCTCCCTCCATTCTTTGCAGAACTGGGTAAAATTGGGATGGGATGTAACGTGCTTTGAGATGAATCCCTGCAGGCAGAGAAGTGCTCAGAGCCTGGCTGCATGGATTTCTGGGAGATGTGCTCCCAAACAGATGGCAGTTTTCTTCCTGCCCTGGGAGTGACTAAGAGCATCTTGACCTCTGAGTGAAGGGCAGCTCCAGGAGTGAAAGCAGTAGGATAGTTTTTTTCATCCCCAGAAGACATTGTGGCAGTTTTGTCATAGCAAGAGTGGCAGTGATGTGCTGTTTAACTCATGGAGGAGATAGAATGGTTGCTTGAGTGGGAGACTAGAGATTGGCAAGCTGAGGCCTGAGATGCAGAAGCACATGAAAGCAGGGTGAGACCATGACCCAAGTCCTGGAAGTAGTAGTTGACTGGGCAGCTAACTTTCAGAGCCATGGGTACTACACCTACCTGTTTTAGTAGGCCAGAATAGCAATGAGGTTCCACAGTAGATAAAGCCTTGGACTTGTAGTCAGAAAGAGTCGAGTTTGAATCCTGCCTCAGACATTTACTAGCTGTATGACCCTGAGCAAGTCACTTACCTTCTCTCAGCCTAGGTTATCTCATATTTAAAATGGGGATACTAATAGCATCTACCTATTTTGTGTTGCTGTGAAGACCCAACGAGATAACATACATAAAATGTTTTATAAACCTTAAAGCGCTATTTAAAAGGCAGCAACTATAAATGAGAGAATGGTTGCTAACTATCATTTGGGAAAACAGGAATCTGACCAGAAAGTATGTCTTCCCTTCCTTTCCTCCTCTTTTCTGCCCTAGTGGAACAGAAGCTGGCTTCAACACTTAATCTGTTCTGTAAAGTTACTTCTCTATTTTCTGGTTGAGTTGTGAATGTCTTTCACCAGCTAGAAAAATCTGATTGACCTAACTGCTATAAATAGATCTACATGTAGACTAATTTGTGAGTACAGAGCTTCAGCAGGGAGGAAGTGTTAGAGTATCGGTATGCAGAGAGGCAGAAAGAACCAGGACTCAATCCCTAATCCCACAAAGTACCAGGCTTTTGCCTGGCTGGGGGCTCAGCCAAACTAAGAATCTTACAGTTTTGATTTGTTGATTTTAGATAAACTTTTCAAAAGGCAAAACTAAACTGGATCTAAGTTTTTTTGTTTTTTTTTCTTTTCCCTAGTCTAGAAATAAGCCAAAGCACTATTTTTTTTTTCCTGACTAGGACAAGACTAGGCTTTGGGGACACGGGGGCTTATTCACACTCACCCCTCCCATTACAGAGAAACCTCTTTGTAGGGATGGGACTGAGGGCATTGAGAAGGGAATAGAAACTTCCCCTTAAGAGAAAGGAGTGGCTGGTTCTGATTGGCAATACTCACATTCCAAAGGTAGGGGCCAGAAGAGGAAGAGAGTATTTTTTTCCCTTTTGGCTTCACCTTCTACCTCAACCTTATATCTAGACAGGCAGAGGAAAAAACACGGGAATATTTTATACACTGTCAGACTTGGTTAATATGTTGGTTAATTTTGCTGAATTACTATTTTATCTTTTCTATCTTCCTTTTTAAAAAGAAAGGGAGGGAAGAGATCTATTTGGAAATGAAGGCAATAAAAAAATTAAAAATTGAAATGAAAATTTGAAATTGAAGAAGAAAAAAAAGTTGTGGCTACACAAGCATCATCTTATCCAAGCTATAAGACATGCTTCAATGAACTGCAGATCATGAGATAAGAGACCTTCTTCTGGCTAGTGATTTTCATTAACTCTCCAGGTACAAAGCAAAACGTGCATTGACATGCCTTCTGGGTCAAATACATTTACTGAGGGAGGTCTGCCTTATATTAGCTGAATGTTTTAAAGCAAATTCACAGTTCTGTGCTTCATCCACTTTTTCTTGTTAAAAAAAAACCCTCCAGAGCTGCTACTTTTAATTAGCTTTTATGTTTTCACTGATTTGCTTTAATCTATTGCAGTCCCCAGCCTAATTCAGACTGTCTTATCTGTGTTGTATCACAAGATATGAGAAACATTTTTTCTATCTTTTTACCCTTATAAGATATACATGTCCTTGGATAGTCTGTAATGTCCAGTCCACTGCATCCTGGGTCATCAAAGGTCATCTTGACCTTTGTCTTGCCACTGGACTTCAATGACTAGAGGAGAGAGTGATGCTGGTGACTTTTCTCAGCTCTGCCTTACTTAAATTCAGTCAAGTGGAAGTTAAGACATCGCCCTCCTGATGTCATTGGTGCTCTTTGAGAAGGAAAGATGAGCCACAATAGCAGCAGTGTCTAGCCTCTGGTCATCTCTGGGCACACAGGTGGTTATATGGACTATTATGTGTAACTTCTCTTTAGAACAGAGTGACATGGATTAACGAGCTACCTCAGGACAGTCACCTTGACTCCTAATTTTTTTTTTCCCATCACCTTTGTTGAAAGAAGTACAGAAGAAGACAGAAAAGAGTGATACATGAGAGCTGGGCAAGCAAAAAAGAGACTCCTGACAACGGACATGGAAGGGGGCAACTGCTGAAATAGAAGCCATAAGAACTTGTCTGCAGTCTGAACTAGACACAAAAAGCAGTCATCCTGAGGATCTGCCGCTCTAGGGCAGTGAGAACCATAGAGAGAAACTGACCTCTTCTACCTTGGAGCAAAACTGCTTATTCCTTTTCTACTTAATTGAGTGTAGAAGTTTGTTCCTTATCTTCCTTTTAAAAATGTTTTTTGTTGAAAATTTCTGCTTCTTTTGTCACCATAGTATCCCAAGTGTCTTTCCTCCTCCTTCTCCCAGCCATATCACACGATTGATAGTATTCTGGTGGCAAGGGGAGGGTCAACTCAACTGATTGATATATTGACAAAGTTTGAAAGTATATGCAATATGTAACACCTGTGGACCTCCTGCCTCCATGAAGGGGTAAGCTGTCTTTTCATATAATTTCATTTGAGTTCCATTTGATTTTTATAATTTGTTACATTTACTTTTCTTTTTCTTGTGTGAAATTGTTCTTGCCCTTTACATTGTTGCAGTTACTGTGTGTATCAGTTCATTATAGATCTTTCCATATTTCTATATTTATCACATACATAATTTCTTACTGCACAGTAGTAATACATCACATTCATGTGCCACAATTTGTTCAGCCTTTCCCCAAATGATGGGCATCTACTTTGTTTCCAGTTCTTAGCTATCACACAAAAAGGGCTACTATAAATATTTGAGAGTATAAGAGGACTTTCTTCTATTGTTTCTATGGCTTCCTTGGGGTATAAGCCCAGTAATGAACTCTCTGATTCAAAGAGTAGGAATATTTTAATCACTTTATTTGTATAGTTCCAAACTGGTTTTCCAAAATGGTTCCACTTTTTCTACTTCACAGCTCCACCAACAATGTATTAGTGTACCTACTTTTCCACATTTCCTCCAATACTCCTTCCTTTTTTGTCATTTGTCAATTTGCAAGATGTAAGATGAAATTTCAGTATTGTTTTGATGTATATTTCTCTCAGTATTTTGGACTTGTAAATACTTTGCAGTTCTTCTTTCGAGAACTGTTTGTTCATATTGTTTGACCATTTATTTATTGGGGAATGGCTACAGTTTTATGTTTGTACGTGTGTAAACACATACACACACCACAATTAATATTTTTTTTCTATTCAACTGTTGGGGGCGGGGATAGGCTTTGCTTTTACTGTGCTAATTTCCATATAAGGGCGTGGTTTAATGTATATAAGATGCTGTACGCGGAAGCATCTCTCTCTCGGGATGTGACCAGCCGTGAACAAACAACTCCTGAAACCTCGGGTGCTCTGTCTGGGTTAATTCCTCTTCGGAGGCCAGTGCGGAAGCATCTCTCTCTCGGGATGTGACCAGCCGTGAACAAACAACTCCTGAAACCTCGGGTGCTCTGTCTGGGTTAATTCCTCTTCGGAGGCCAGTGACGACCGAAGACTCGCCATGGGGATAGGTGAGTAGAGAGGACGGGGATATAATAGTTACAGATCAACCCGCGTCCGGTGCCTTAGATAAGGCCCCCGGCAAGTGGCGCCCGAACAGGGACTGAGATCTGTAGGGACCGTCTGAGTCCTCTGGACGGACTCCCCCCAGACAGCCTCATCTCATAAGAAGGACGAGATGGGAGGATTGAATAGCATACCTGAATTTCGACCCGAGGAGAAGGGGGTTGTAGCCGCCCAGCTGTATAAGCTGTGCGCTAAGAGGGGGTATAAAATCCCCCTAAAAACCTGCCGAGCATTCATAGAAGGGTCGGGTGAAGGGGAGGAAAGTCACGGTGTGGGGCCACAAGAGGAGGATGAAGGGGAGGATGCGGGGGAGGATGAGGGCCCCCCTCCCGTGTACCCCTGGGAAGAGTTAAGGAGGGCTAGAGGGGAAAGCCGCGAAAAAGATGGCGGAGACACGACACTTCCGCATTCTTCATGGGACATAGACCGGAAGGATAGTGGGTGTGACGCAGCTCAGATGCCGAGTGGGCCTAGACAGGAAAAGACAGGAGGATGGGGCGGGGCCTCTTCTAGACACCCGGAGGCCTGGGGCGGAGTTTCCCCGAGTTGCCCAGAAGCTTGGCTAGCCGCCCCAACGGCCATGGCTGAGCCTCCCCCATGCAGAGTGGCAGCATTCAGGGACGGGGGGAGAGGACCCAGACCAGGGGCAACAGGTCTGGTCGCAGCCAGTGCCATCCGAGCCTTTGAGCAGGGGGAGACAGTAGACTGGGATGACTGGGGGATATATCCGCTGCTTGCTGATCCCCTCACGGGACAGCGGCAGTACGCCCCAGTGCCATTTAAGATGTTGAAGGAGCTGAAGGAGGCCGTGTCCAAGTACGGCGCCAGGTCCCCTTATGTAAAAAGATTGCTGAAAAACATAATAGCCACCAATCCTTGGACTCCGTCAGACTTTGACGAAGTCTGTTCTGCTTGTTTTGACCCCGCCGGCTATATGGCTTTCAAAGCCCAGGCTCGCCGAGAGGCCTTACAGTTCGCAAGAACTAAAGGATATGGCCCAGTTGAGCAGGTGGTGGATCTCCTGTGTGGCACTGGGATAAATGCTGACCCAAGAGTGCAGGCACAGTACGGCCAGGTAGAACTGGAAGCAGTAGAGGAAGTGCACCTGAGAGCATGGGATAAGGTGGGAACTATGAAAGGAGGGAAGGCTCCGGCTAAGCTAATTGGGCTCAAACAGCGAGCCAATCACAAACTAATGGGTATGCCAGGAGAGGACTCCATGCAAGCCCTTGTGGCAGCCATGGAAAGCAGAGAGAATTCACTAGTGGCCACCCTAGAGAAAATGAGCATGGGGGCCGGCAAGAGATCAGCTTGCTTCAAGTGTGGCAAACTTGGCCACTTCAAAGCACAATGCAAGGAATCTACTCAGACCCCTCGGTGCTACTGCTGCGGCAAGCAGGGACACATAGCTAAATTTTGCAGAAACAAGGGGAAGCAGGGAAACGGCCGGAGGGGGGGCCCAGCCGCGAGGCACCCCCACGGTCCATCAGCGGCAAACATACACCAGTGAGGGCCTGGGCAGTAGAAGGACAGGGACAGGTCGCCTACCAGATGGCCCCGTGGGAGACCATGGCTGTTCCATCTCTAACACAGACTTGTCCGGCCTTAATCACAGGCCCTGAGGGCTACACTGAATTTATAACCCATACTCAAATTGTGGAAGACCCTGAATCACTAACCCTCACCCCTACTCCATAATGATAAATAAGAACCAAGTAATTGGGAAAGCCATCCCATTGCAAGGCTCCCCATTTATTCATTCAGGGAGAGCCCAGACCATCAACTGGGTACAACCAGTGACCCCCGACCGGCCTACTCTGATTGTGTTGGTCGAAGGGAGCTCAGTAGAGGGAATCATGGATACTGGGGCGGATTGCTCCGTGATAAATGGAGGCCAGTGGAAGCCTGAATGGCCACTGTAGGCGGGAGGGCAGCCAGTAATGGGGGTAGGAGGGAGACAGACTGCCCCTAAGGCAGCAAGGGCCCTGAAGTGGGCCGTGAAAGGCAAGACAGGACTGTTTAAACCTCTCTTCCTACCAGGGCTCCCATACGCCCTCTGGGGGCGTGATCTCCTCTCCCCATTGAATCTTTCTTTGGCCACTCCAGACAGTCTGCTGGGAAATTAGTGGGGGCCACTGCCGAAGGGAGCTTCTCCCCGCAGATCACTTGGATTGATAAGAAACCAATATGGGTAGAACAGTGGCCCCTGTCCCAAGAGAAGCTCACAGCGCTTAGGATGATTGTAGATACTTTATTATTAGAGGGGAAAATAGAGAAATCTCTTAGTCCCTTTAATTCCCCAGTATTTGTCATCAAAAAGAAAAATGGAAAATGGAGGATGCTAGTTGACCTCAGAGCAGTTAACGCTGCCATGTTACCAATGGGAGCCCTCCAACCTGGACTACCCACGCCGGCAGCCATCCCAAGGAATTGGGAGATAATAGTGATTGATATTAAGGATTGTTTTTACAGTATCCCTCTTCACCCAAATGATAAAGAGAAGTTTGCCTTTTCTGTTCCCAGCGTTAACTTCCAGGCACCTTCCGAGAGATATCAGTTTAGGGTTTTGCCCCAGGGAATGGCAAATATCCCAACCTTGTGTCAGTTATATGTGGCAGAGTTGTTAAGGCCAGCTAGGGAAAAATATAACAGTCTTATGATTATACATTATATGGATGATATATTGATCGCTGCACCACAGCTGCAGCTGGCAGAGAGTTGTTTGGCCCTAATAACCGAGGTGTTGCAAGGTAAAGGATTGCTGCTAGCCCCTGAGAAGGTGCAAAAGTCATATCCTTATGAATATTTAGGTCAAAAGGTTCTTCCCGAACAGGTTGTTAAAGATATTCCTGGCATTGATAAGTCCCAATATAGGACATTGAATGATTTTCAAAGGTTGGTGGGAGCAATTCAGTGGATTCGCTCGGCAATCCCTATACCACAGTCACTTATACAGCCATTATATGAGATTCTAAAAGGGGCGTCACAGTTGACCTCCCCTAGGACATGGACCCCCAAGGCAGAACACAGATTTTGCAAAAAGCCTCTGTTTTGAGTTGCCAAGCCCCAGATGAACCTAAGAGATACAGGGCGATTTTGGGGATGCCTCTTTCAAAGACATGGATGTTTAGAATGGTTATATCCAAAAATTCCAAAAAAGATTATACAAGATAAATGGGAGACCCTAGCTTGGTTTTGTTTGCAAGCCTCTGAGCGCCGTCAACGCGCATTTGGGCGCAAACCTTTTCTTAACTTAGATCTATCAGGAGAGCTCAGTCATACACTTGCAGAAAATTCCCTGCTGTGGGCCACGGTGTTGACTAGTATGAATATTGCGAAAGTCACACCTCCCCCAGTGGTCCGGATGTATAGTGAATTCATTCTCAAACGCCACACGCCTGTAGTGGTATCCGATCCAGTGGCGGACCAAATATATTTACAGATGCCACTAAGAATGGCCGTGCTGTAGTTCACAACCCGTCACAACCAGCCACGTGGGTATTGGATACCCCATATACCTCCACCCAGAAGAATGAGTTATTTGCCATTATTAAAGCTGTAGAGTTGTTTGATACTATACCCATAAATTTAATTACAGATAGTATGTATTGTGCACTATTGCTTCCCCGCTTGGAACATGCCTGTGTGTCTCCAGGATCCACCATAGCCGATCTTTTATTACAACTTCAACATAGAATAAAGGGTAGGAGACATTCCATTTATGTCCTACATGTGCGGTCCCATATATCTATCTCGGGACCTATTTTTCAAGGCAATGATGAAGCCGATAGTGCCCTATATATAGCCCACCAAGATCCTGATCTGGCCCGGCAGGCACACAGTAAGTATCATATTTCAGCTAGATCCCTCAGACGCCTCTATGGCATTCCTAAGATAGAAGCACGCTCCATTGTACGCTCATGCACTGCTTGCGCACCCTTCCGGCCGCGCCCCCAGCCAGAGGGCATCAATCCCAGGGGCGACTTGCCTAATGCCCTCTGGCAAATGGATGTCACACATTTAGGACAGAAACATATACATGTATCAGTAGATACCTTTTCTTCCTTTACCTTTGCTACATTGCAACCCGGCGAGACTGTAAGACATGTAATATCACATTTGTACACTCAAATGGCCACCTTAGGTGTGCCAGAATCCCTAAAGACTGATAATGGGCCGGCATATACCTCTAGGGCCTTTACAGAATTCTGCCTAGAATTTTCTAACAATCATACTACGGGTATCCCCTATAACCCCACAGGCCAAGCCATGGTGGAGCGAGCAAATCGCAACCTGAAAACAACCCTCTATAAACAAAAAGGGGGAGTATGCAGGGGAATAACCCAAAAGGAATTGGCACAAGCCATTTTTACCATGAACTTTCTCCAATTTAGAGATGATGGCACCTCGGCCGCACAGAGATTTTTTGGAAAAACTGCGACAAAACACATAGAGTTGCCACCCCCCACAAGGGCCCTACCAGGAACTAAGATAATGTGGAGGGATGAAGAAGGAAAGTGGCATGGGCCGGTCACAGTGGTTGCAAGGAGACCAGGCCATTTATCCTTTTATCCAAATGAGAATTCTAGTCTCCCCGAAAAATGGATACCTGTACATAGAGCTAGAGATCTTGAATGAACCCAATCCGATTATCGGGATGAGGAGTTCCCTCTCTTTTCCTTTGCAGGGACATGGCCCACCATCCTGGGAATCCTGATGTGTGGAACGGCGATAGAACACCCCACCCCCAGACTCGCGACACCTCGATGGGGGCCTCTTGGGGTGGGTTGGGTGCCTCTCTGGGTCTCCTCTTATTACTTATTGGGCTTTTATTTTGGTGCATATGCCGTGCATCCACCCGGCATAAGGGCTATATGTTACTTACCCAACAAGCCATCTTTGCTATAAGAGAAGGACAAGATCCTTCAGTTTGGCTCGCCGCCATGGAAGACATGTAACACCTTGGGGTAAGATGGGGCAAGCCCCACGACGGGCAACTTCTCCCACCCAGCCACCTAAGACAGGGCCCGAAGGTGTTGGGTCCCTAGGACGGGTAAGGTTTCAGGGATTGAGGAGACGACCCAAGCCAGGGCACCCCGCTCCCGCCGAAGCCATAAGCTTAGATGATGTGTAATGTTTAGCAAGGCTGCACCGGGCGCCACAGCCCTGATAAAACAAAAAGGGGGAGATGTTGGGGGCGGGGATAGGCTTTGCTTTTACTGTGCTAATTTCCATATAAGGGCGTGGTTTAATGTATATAAGATGCTGTACGCGGAAGCATCTCTCTCTCGGGATGTGACCAGCCGTGAACAAACAACTCCTGAAACCTCGGGTGCTCTGTCTGGGTTAATTCCTCTTCGGAGGCCGGTGACGACCGAAGACTCACCATGGGGATAGGTGAGTAGAGAGGATGGGGATATAATAGTTACAGATCAACCCGCCGCCGGTGCCGTAGATAAGGCCCCCGGCATTCAACTATTTCCCTTCTTATCCTAGATGCATAATGCTGTCTGAGCATAAGCTTTTCAGTTTCAAGTAATCAAAGTTATCTATCATTTGTAATTGTTTTTATCTCTTGTTTGGTTAAGAATATACTTCATACTTATAGATGTGAGAAATATATGTTCTGTTTCTCTTCTTTTTTTAGTATGATCTTTAATAATAAGGTCATGTATCCATTTCCAATGTATTGTAGGCTGTGATATAAGTGTATGCCTAATTTCTGTCAGACTACTTTCCAGTTTTCCCAAAAGTTTTCTTTTTCAAACAAGGAGTTTTTCCCTAGGTAATGTAAGTTTTCCACTTTATCAAACATCGGGTTATTGAGTACTATTGTTTCTAAATATCCCTTTTCTAGTCTGTTCCATTGATATATCTCTCTGTTCTTTAAACAATACTAAATGGTTTTGATGGTTCTATATCTCCTATTTTTTTTTTTAAGCAATTGGGGTTAAGTAACTTGCTCAAGGTTACACGGCTAGTCATTTGATTTATGCGTGGGTGCTCATTTTCTGAGGCCGGATCTGACATCAATCATCCAAACTCCGAGGCCAACCTCTACTCACTGTGCCACCTAGCCACCCCTTTAGGGCAATTGGGGTTAAGTAACTTGCCCAAGGTTACACGGCTAGGTTTTTGTTTGTGTGGATTAAGTGTCTGAGGTTCTGATTCCAGGGCCAGCGCTCTATTCACTGCGCCACCTAGCCACCCCGTGTATCTCCTATTTTCAATCTAGATTTCATTTATTTATAATAAAACACTATTGGTCAGCAGAAATGCAAAGCTATGTGTAATTTTATTTGTGGCTTATAAACAGGGAGTAGATAAGAAAGAGAGAGAACATATATACATTCCTTATTCTATTAACATGAAAGATTGGTTCAGATTGAACTTGGAGATTTAGAAGCTAATTCAGAACAACTGAGCAAAGGAGGGAGTCTAGTATTGAAAAGTGAGAGCCTAGCAAAGAATTTGGAATTCAGATATCTCAAAAAATAAAATCCCAGGTTGATCAGGATAGCATGCTGTAAAGATAGTAGCATAGACAATTTTTTCCTTTCATTTTCTGAAATCTTGGCAACGGCCATTTGCACTGTTGAACTTTGAAAAATAAGTCATGTTACATCTAGGAGAGAGAATGACTTGTTTTGAAAGGGAAAGCCATGCCTCTGAAGCAGAGTGAGCTGTCATGGGATCTGCATCTGAATGAAATGGGGATAGGCTGGGGAATTGAATTGTACATTTATGTTTAATATATCTGAGGACTCAGTGGATAATTGGCAGCTTAACCTCCTTAGGCCCCAGTATACCTATTTCTTATCTCTAAGGGGGAAGGAAGAAGAACACTGATACTGCTCAGAGAAGGATACCAGGGAACCCATGGAGCATAAAGAAAAGCTTAGCACTCAAGCAGATGCAGGGAGGGAAGGGGAAGTGCATCATAGGCAAACAGGGTTCAAAAGAGGCAGTTAAGAGTTGAGTAGGATGGTTTTAGGGCATTGCTAGTTATTTACTTCATCCTTTTAAGCTTATATCAGATGTAAGCACTTGTTTTTCTTGTGAAGAAAAAAATTCCTGGAAATTGTTACTATTGATAAGTTAAGATAGTATTACAGAAGATAACTAATATACTGTACTTATTATATATTAATATCCTTTACTCAGATAAGCTTTAAATGACAGTGCTTCTATTTTTAAGACTTTCAATTCTTATTCTAAGGTATGGGAATTTTTCATGAGTACTTTCTGTTTCTGTGCATAGTGATTGATATTATTGCATATCTATGTATAAAATGTCTCTCATAATGTTAATCATAGCATGCTTGTTTAATTACTTTTCTGACTCTTACATTCTGCCTATAAGATCCTTCAGAGCATTGACTATCTCTTACTCATCTTTGTATCTTCATAGCACCTAGCACATTGGTGTGGAAATACAAGAAGTTTGATAAAGGTTGGTTGATTTTATTGAAATATTTTCCAATTGAAATAAACTCATTAGTTGTTAAATCTTTTTTTAAAAAAAAGAGTTGCGTAAAACAACTTCCCAAGCTGCCATAGACTAGTAGAAATGATTCACTGTGACTTTTTCATGTCTTTCTCCATCAGAATTTTGTCTGGTACTCTTTATGGGTTATTGTAGGCAAGGATGTGAAGGAGCTAAGGCAAATCTACTAGTTCTCACTCTTCCATATTGACTCTGCTTCCTGAGTAGGACAACCAAGAAGCAAGAGAGCATCAAAAATTTCTGAGAGTGGGGATCAGGACAATGCTGCCATTCAAGGCACTAAGGTATGCCACCCTGAAATGGAGGTAGGATTAGACAAAGAGGATGTTGGCTTTCTCTTTGACCAGGGAGCTGAGAGAAAGGTCTAACCTGGGCTTGGAATGGAATCTAGGAGTGAAACTAGGAAGACAAAACGTACCTCTTAGAGACTCAGCAGAGAAGAAAATGGGTGGGGAATGAGCTGTACTTCAGTAACCAGACACAAAGATGCTTGGAAAATGAAGGGATGAGATGAAGAAGAAGAAGAAGAACAACAACAACAACAACAACATTAGGAGGAACAAGAAGAAGGAGTAGGAGGTGGAGAAGGAAAAGGAGAAGAACAAGAAGGAGGAGGAGGAAGAGAAGAAAAGGGAGAAGAAAGAGAAGAACAAGAAAAGGAGGAAGGAGAAGAAGGAGAAGGAGGATGCAGGTCTATGACATTTCTAAATTAGACATCTAAGTCATTTAAAGCCAGACTCTATAACCACACCAAGGGCCTACCTGGATCATCATTCAGACCATGATACCTCCTCACACCTGTCGTGAATCGGTTTGGCGCCTATGCTCGGCACAGCTGGAGTAGGGGGCTACTGACTGCTTGGGACTGAGAAGGGCATCAGAAAAATGGTTAATGGACAGAGGTATATGTTCCCAAGACTCCTCAGGAAAGAATACTCCTCCCACCCTGGGGTTCACAGAATTGTAGATTTATACCTAGTAGGGACCTTAAAATCATGCCCCATATTTTTTCAAATGAGGAAACTAAGGCACAGAAATTTTAAATGACTTGCCCAGGGTCATACAGTCAGCTACCACCTTAGTTGAGGGCCTCGTCACCTCTTACCTAAATTATTGCACCAACTTCCTAATTGGGGTCCCTGCCTTAAGTCTTACCCCCACTACCCAACACCAAAGTAATTTTCCTTAAAGTAAGGATTTGATCATGTGTCTCCCGTACTCAACTAGATCTAGTGGCTTCCTATTGCCTCTAGGATAAAGTTTAATTTCTTCCCTTTAGCTTTTAAAAGCTCTACACAACCTGATTGCAGCCAGTTATCCCTCACTCTTCCAAACTGCCACTCAGCCAGCTGACCTTTCCTCTGATATTCACAAAAGCTGCTCCATCTCTGGGCTCCACTCCTTTGAGGTGGCTTCCCCACAGGCCTATCTGCTTACCTTTGCCTCGAGCCCCTTTTTTCTTTTAAAAAGCAGTTCAAGCACTATCTTCTGCAGAAATCTACTCTAACCCCCACCCCAAACTGTCCTCCTTCCCGATCTAGCTTCTATTTAACTAATTTGCATATATTTGTACTTAATTCTACTCTACAATTCAGATCACAAAGGGTGTGAGATTTTGAGTGACCCATCTGTATATGGAAAAACCCAGAATGGTTGAGGATCGGCAAAGAAAATTACCTTGCCTTCCTGATTTTTCTCTCCCCACTCACTGATATGGGTGAATCCTACTACTTATAGGTGGGGAAACTAAGGCTCAGACAGGTTACATGACTTACCCAGAGTAATACAGGTAGCAAATGTTAAAGCCAAAACCAATGCTCCTTCCTCCTGAAATAATTAGATAACTTCATGATAATGAGCTTCTGAAAGGCTGAATACTGAAATTTCAAAGGATTTTTGTTCCTGGAAGAATGATGATACAGGATGGTCTTCATTCTCCTGGTAAACCTGGCTTTCACCAACAGAGGTTAAGCCCCAAATACCTCCTATCCTCCTATATATTTTATGTTCCTCTCACCAAACAAAGCCTCTAGGTACTACAGCACTTTTGTTGTTATTCAGCCGTTTTTTACTCTCCATGACTCCATTTGGGGTTTTCTTGGCAGAGATGCTGGAGCAGTTTGCCATTTCCTTCTCTAGCTCATTTTACAGATGAGGAAACTGAAGCAAATTGGGTTAAGTGACTTGCCCAGGGTCACACAGTTAGCAGTGTCTAAGGCCAGATTTGAACCCAAAAAGAGGAGTCTTCCTGATTCTAGGCCCAGCACTCAATCCAATATACCACCTACTTGTCCACTGTAGCAATATAAACACACTAATAGATTCCCACCCTAATAACAGGGTTAAGGAAAACAAAGAGGAGGGATTGTTAAAGATGAGGGCAAAGGGTTAAATACATTATAAATGGTCAGTAGGTGTTATACTAATTGTTACATATGTTGTTGATGGTGGTAAAGAAAGAAAGAGGAAGGAAGGAAGGAAGGAAGGAAGGAAGGAAGGAAGGAAGGAAGGAAGGAAGGAAGAGAAGGAAGGAAAGAAGGAGGTAGGGAGGAAGGGAGGAAGGAAGGAAGCAAGGAAGGGAGGGAGGGAGGGGAAGGAGGGAGAAAGGAAGGAATAGAGGGGAGGGAGAGAGGGAGGGAGGGAGGGAGGAAGGAAGGAAGGAAGGAAGGAAGGAAGGAAGGAAGGAAGGAAGGAAGGAAGGAGAAACAAAGAGGAAGGAAGAGGGGGGAAGGAAGGAGGAAGGAAGCAAGCAAGGAAGGAAGGAAGAGAGGGAAGGAAGGAAGGAGAAACAAAGAAATCACATGAATCCTAGTTATGCCTACAATCATCTGTAGGAAGAAAAATGGAATCAACCTTTCACCACCTTTTCTCTCTATCCTCACTTTAGGAACCTTAAGTATAAATTTGTAATGAATCAAGGAGCTGGATCTGAGAGAGAAGGGATCCTGCCTCATCTAAACTCTGACAGTATTTGCTGTAAGATTCAAAGGCCTGGGGACACTGGTCCCATTCTCCCTTCAATAAAGTGTCCATATACCCTGGGCTGAGACACAAAGTCTGAACTAAGTCCACTTCATTGAAGAGACTGACCACATAGAAGGGTCAGACTCCTCTTCTCACATTCTTTGACTCATTAAACCTCCACTACAGCACTCCAAGGAAAAATTGCTGAAGATTAAAGCTTATGATCATGTTTAATGTATCCCCAAAGGGGAAAATAGCAAGGCATAATCTGAACCAGGAAAGGGACAGGTGTTTGTTTTTCTGGAGGCAATCTGTAGATTCTTTCTATTAATATTTTTCTGTATTCATAAGCTTTGAATAGCTTTCTTGTTTCTTTAATTATGGCATTCAGGTTGTTTGAATTGTCAGGCTCTTCTGAGAAATTTGTGATACTTAGGTTGTTTCAGTACAGCCTGTCTTTAACAATGGTGTGTTTTGCTCCTGTAGAACTCGTGCTTTTCTTGTTCTTGCTTTGTGCTTCTCTTCTAGACTGTCATTCACTTCAATATATTCATATTCCTAGTTCAGTGTTTGCTCTTATGCTTCTTTGGAGAGTTTTGCTACCATTGATTCCAGTTTCCTCTTATGCTTTTTAACATTGTTTGCTTTCTGCTTCTCTTCTTTCAGATCACCCCTTATTTCTGTGTATTTGCATTCCCCATCAATTGTTTCTCTTTTTTTCTTGGGTGAAGATTGCCACTGAGTACTCAGATTTTCCTTTTCTTCTGATGATTTCTGATGTACAGACAATAAATTCTGCTTTCATAATTCTTTGTTCTCTTTAAACCACTGGGGAGCTTCCTGCTATGGTTCCATGATTTCTTAGGGATCCACAGGGTCTTCTCCCTTTTTAAGTTCTTGAGTCCTTGAGTCCTTCAGAATGGTCTTCCAGAAGCAGACAGGATAGCTCTGCATATGTTCTCTATAACCCCCATTACATATGGAAGTTCCCATGTGCAAGCAGGGGATAGCCCTGGAAGCCCAGCTCAGATTCCATAGGAAGAAGTTTTCTCCTGTCTCTGATAGGCTAGCAATCCAGGTCCATTTGGGGAAGGGGGGACCTGCCTCCTTTCCATTTTGCTGGAGAAGACTTAGTGGCCTTTGGGGTACTCTAGTTTCCTCAAGCATTCCTGATCCAATGGACAACTCCCTTTTCCTCTTAACTTAGTTGAGATAAAGGCTGTGTTTTGGGGTGGGATTTTTGTTGTTGTTGTTGTTGTTTTGCTTTTTGGAGGGCAATTGAGGTTAAGTGACTTGCCCAAAGTCACACAGCTGGTAAGTGTGTCAAGTATCTGAGGCCTGATTTGAACTCAGATCCTCCCGATTCCAGGGCCAGTTCTCTATTCACTGCACTACCTAGCCACCCCTAGGCTATGATTTTTTCCTAGAGGGATTTTGCCAGGTAACTAAAAAGAACACATACACATAGTACTTCATAATTTACAAAGCACGTTCCTCGATGAAACCTATGGTATAGGTAGTGCAAATATTATGATTCCCATTTTACAGATGAGAAAACTGAGAATTGGCAAAGTTAGCTAAAAGTAAAAGAGAATTAGTAAATGAAAGTATAGGCTGACTGGTCCCACTTCCCTTCCTACTCTTACTCTCATCCCAGTTTGACTCCTGGTTAAGTATAGTGTCATCCTGAATAGTTGTCAAAGATGCCATCCCTGGGATCAGGCCAGTCTCCATTGTCCTTGTAGACACCTATTTTCCTTCTAGGTCCACAGAAGGAGACTTAGAGCTCCCAGGAGGTCAATAGGTGTCTACAAGAACAATGGAGATTCTAATAAAAATCATTCTCTTCTATAGAGTACTTTGGCCTGAAACACATGAGCTATGTAGTAAGGCTGGCTCCATCCTTAGGTAAAACTTAGCTCCTGCTCTCCATTGTCCTCTGGGAGGATGCTTACCAGCATCTGGCCATATTCCTGTCTGGACCCTTAGAAACCCTCGAGGATAACCTCCCTGCCAGCAATTGCTGATTGACTTTCTTCTCTAGTTTCAAAGTTCACACTCCCTTGTTGGACCTCCCATCAAGTTCCTGTTTCTGGGAACCTCAGCCCTCAGCCCCTTCCCTTAGAACAGAATGACCTCAGACCCTGCTGGAGTCAATGAATGATCTCTCCTTTCCCTAACCAGGCTACTCCTGCCAGCCACTTGCCTGGGATCTCATCTGGATGATTCTTTGCATGGGACTCCCCCCCAGGGAAGAGAGTTTTCCTGAAATCCCATCTACTAGCTTTAGAATATCACAAACATTTTAGACATGCTGGAATGCCCACAATTTCCACCTGCAGGAAGAAAAAGGTCATTTCATTCTTGAATTCATCATCTGCAGCTGTCATATAATGTTTATCATTTTCTTCCTTGTGTTCAATTCAATTCCACAAGCACTTATTATTATTATTTACCATGTGTCAGACACCACACTGGGCACTCGAGACACAGTGACAAAAGGGAGATTGTCCCTCCCCTGAGGAGCTTAGAGTACCCATGGGAAACTATGTCTATATTTGTCTGTGTACATAAGTGTAAGTATATATAGTATGGCATATATTCATATACAGCATAGCATATATTCCTATATATATGAATATATGCTATGGTATATATACTAATATATACTATACTACTTATATATACTAATATATAAGCCAAGTATATGCTCACACACGCACAGCTACCAAATCTTTTCATTCCTTTCTCCATGACATGTCTCCACTCACAGAGCCACCGTACTGGTCCATGCCTTTATCCTTTACCTAGACTAGTACAATAGTTTCCTAATTGGACTCCCTGCCTCAAGTTTCTCTCCTCTCCAATCTATTCTTCACTCAACTGCCAGACTAATTTTCCCAAAGTATAAGTCTGATCATGTTATATAAACTCCAATGACCACCTGTTACCTGCAACATAAATAATAATCATCATAGCTAGCACGTGTCTGTCACTTTGTATTTCAAAGCATTTTGCATGCATTGTTTCATTTTATCATCACATAACCCTGTGAGGCAGGTACTGTCATTTGCCCCACTTTACAGATAAGGAAACTGAGGCAAGAGAGGTTAAGTGACTTGCCTACAGTCACACAACTAGCAATTATCTGAGTTTGGATTTGGACAGGTATTTTCCTGATTCCAAATCCAGGTCTTTATGATCTGTGCTACCAAGTGATAAAATATGAACTTCTCTGTTTGGTGTTTAAATCCTTTTTCTACCTGTCCCCAACTCAACTTTCCAAACTTTCTGTGTATTACTCACCTCTATGTACACTAAAGTTTGGCCAAACTGGTCTTCTTGCTGTTGCTCATATGAGGTGCTCCATCTTTCTTCTGCCTTTGCACTGATGTCCCCACATCTGGAATTCTCTACCTCTTCCCTTCCATTTCCCAGAATCCCCGGTTTCCTTCAAGGCTTAATTCTGGTGCCACATCGTTTATGAAGTGTTTTCTGTTCCCTCCAGCTGCTATGCCTCCCTTGCAAAATTACCTTGCGTGTGTGTGTGTGTGTGTGTGTGTGTGTGTGCATGTTCGTGCCCTCGAGATACAAGATAATTCTATATACAAGGTAATTTGTATTTTATAAAATGTATAATATATGCACATATATTTACATATAAATATATGTGTTTTATATACAGGGTACTATATGTATAGACACAAAGTAATTTTATTAGACACAAGATATACACACGCATATGCCTACATCTCCCATATATGTGTGTATACATACATATAATCACACATACACATACAAATATGCACATACAAACACATACATACACACACATTTCCTATGTCTCCTATAATTAGACTATGAGCTCCATGAGAGCAGGGAAATTTTTCACTTTTGTCTTACTATAATGAATGTCCAGTAAACTTCCTGGCACACAGTAGGTACTTAGTGTACATTTGTTTATTGGTTGAGTGACTGCAAACTTGTAGGAGACTGAATTTAAGTTGAACTTGAAGGAAACCAGGAATTCTAAATGAAGGAGATAAAAGAAGGGCGTTCAAAGCCTGGGCAAGGCAGCCAGTACAAAGGCAGGCAGATAGGAGATGGGATATTGTGTTTGAGGAACAAAGGCCAGTTTAGCTGGACCATATAAAGGGAAGTGATATTTAACAAATTGTAAATACAGGTTGATACGTATATAGTATATGTATAAATGCTTTCTCTCCCCTACTGGATTATTAAAAGAGGATTAGCCTTGGAGTCAGAGGACTTGAGTTCAAATCTCAGCTTTGACACTTAATGTCTGTTTGACCTAGGACAAGTCACTTCCTCTCTCTGGGCCTCAGTGTCTTTATCTGTTAAATGAGGAGGTTGGACTAGATGGTTCTAGAGATCACTTATAGTTCTCAATCTCATGATTCCATGTCCTAAAACTGTGAAGTCCACCAGGACAGAGATTCTTTCTTACACAATCTGTATTTCTCCAACGTTCCCCGCTCCCTAACCATCATCCACTCTGTAGTATTTGACAAATTGTGGGCATTGTTTATAGTTGTGAAATGAATGAATAATAATAATTAGCTTGCACTTGAATTGCACTCGAAGGTTTAAACAATACTTTCCTTACAGTGGTAATGCAAGGTTCATAATAGGAGGATTGTGAATATCATTGTTTTTGTTATCACAATTCCTTTGTAGATTATTTAGCTGAATCTTCGGGAGGTTTAGTGACTTATCAAAAATGAACAGTTAGGTGTAGTAGAAAGAGCCCAGCACTAGAGTCAGGAGAACCTGAGTTCAAATCCAGCCTCAGACACTTACTAGCTGTATGCTGCTAGGCAAGTCCCCAAACTCCGATTGACTCCCCCTACCCCCAAAAAAATACATAACTAGAAAATGGCCAAGATCCCACTACAGTTTAAATGGTCTGACTTGAAATCTGACACTCTTCCCCCCAAATTTTCTCAGCACTCTTGTTACATGACAAGAAGAACAGAACATTTTTTAAAAGGAAGCATTGTATTATAAGCTATTGTGTATAACGAAAAAATTAACACCAATAAAAATTTTCAAGATTTTTCTAGTAGAAAAGAATCAGCTTGGCCCTTAGAATAGCCACAAATCCTTTAGCTCTCTCTAATCTTTCTAGATCTCAAGTCCATGGTAGCAGTTTTGCCAGGTAGATTGGACCCTACACACACACACACACACACACACACACACACACACACACACACACACACCCCAATCATCAGAGCTTTTTCCCACTTCCATACTCTCTCAGTGTCCCCAAAGAAGCTTTTAGGGAAAGAAGAAGCCATCACTGCAGGTAGTAGGGGAGAGGCTATTGCTGGGATTTTGATAGAAATCAGGGGATGACTGGTTTCAATTTAGGTTGAGAGATGGAAGAGACTTTAATTGAGTCCATTCAACTGAGGAAGAAACTGAGACCCAAAGAAATAAAATTACTTCCCTAAGATCACACAAGTACTCAGTCATGATTTAATCTGTAATTCCTGGACAACCCAATAATCTTTCCACTGGATAACTGGGTAGCATAGTGGAAAGAGGGGCTGGACCTGGACTCAGGAAGACATGAGTTCAGATCCAGCCTCAAATATTTACACTAGCTGTGTAACTCTGGGCAAGTCACTTAACCTCTGTTTGCCTCAGTTTCTTCAACTGTAAAATGAAGATAATAATAACATCTACCTCCCAGGACTGTTTTAAGGATCAAAGGTAAATGGTAAAGGGCTTAGCTCATTACCTGACATGGGCTAGGTGCTAGTGGCACACCTAGATAAAGCACTAGACTTGGAATCAGGAAGGCTCATCTTCATAAGTTCAAATCTAGCCTAAGACACTTACTAACTGTGTGACCCTGGGCTAGTTACATAATAGTATTTGCCTCCCTTACTCATCTATAAAATGAGCTGGAGAAAGAAATGGCAAACCATTCCAGTATCTTTGCCAAGAAAACCCCAAATGGGGTCATGATCAGACAGAACTGAAAAATGACTGAACAACAAAAATTATTAGACCACACTGCCTCTCCTACAGCGCTGACATTCTTAAATGAAATAATATATGTTTTCCCAGTGAAATATAATTCTAAAAGGTTCTATAGTAGTACAATACAGCTCTATTACAAATTATTAATATGAGTTATAAATTGACTGGTTTGAGATTCATTGTTTTTATTTTATAATGTTTCTTTAACATGTTTCTGTTGGAAAATGAATTCTCAGTTCTAAAAAACTGACTTAGAAATGAGATTTTGGAATATAGTTTCTTGATAAATTAGTTACTTACTCCTTGCTTTGTATATTAGTTTATGTAACTTTGGTTAAATCACTTAACCTCCTTAGGCCTTGCATTCTTCATCTATAAAATGAGGGGATTGGACTACGCAATGGTTAACATGCTTCCCAGATCTGTGACCAATAACCATCTGATCCACTGACTGCCAGTGTCCTGATTATGACTGGTCAGGACCAGTCAAAGGAGTATTTGCTTGTAATTTCTGTGTTTCAGAAAAGTTGGAAAACTTGCTAAACTTGAAAGTGGAGTGTGTTCTAGGATCTTCCCCTTCCTCTCTCCTTCTGAGTGACTTGAGACAATGAACTGTGTCCAGCTGAAAGCCAGTGCTTGTGGCAAGGATGGGGCTGCTAACTGATGGAGACTGGAAAGAAAATATGAATAGAGAACCCTGGCTCAGTATATCTTGACTCTGAATATTTTGTCACCTTCTTGGGTGGAGAACATATTAGACAGACTAGAGAGTTGTGAAGCTTTGTCCTCACCTTACCTGAGAAAGTTCTGAGACTGGGAGAAACAATTAAAAAAAAAAAAGACACTTCATCCCCCCCTTCTCCCACACACACACACACACACACACACACACACACACACACACGCCCTTCCACTACTGCAAGTAGGCAGAAAGCACCATGGTATAAGAGAGGCCTGCAGAGAAAAGGGGCCATCAGGGGCCTCGAGTTGTGACTGTAAGTGGCAGATTTACATACATCTTTAAAACTATTAGTGGCTCATTCAAGAGTCTCTGTTTTGTTTTTTCTCCTCCTTTGAATAAAATTTTCTTCTGAATCTTGTGAACTATGGACTTGCAAGTGGGAGTTGGTTTTAGAATTTGGGCCTGGGGGTGAGGAAAAACAATGAATATATTTACCTTTTTGGTAAATTTCTGGTGGGGGTCACATGAACCAAAAATAAGTGAAAAGATTCCCCAAAATAAGGGAAAAGATTCTCCTAAACTGGATCATTGTATTGATCAGAGTAGCTGTCTTTCACAGTTGATCATCCTTACAATATTGCTTTTACTATTACAGTGTTCTCCTGGTTATGATCATTTCACTTTTCATCAGTGCATATACGTTTTCCAAGGTTTTTCTGAAACTATTCCCTTTGTCATATCTTATAGCATGATGGTATTCCATCACAATCGTATACCATAACTTGTTCAGCCATGTCCCAATTAATGGGCATCCCTTTATTTTCCTTTTTTTTTTTGCCACCACAGAAAGAGCTGCTATAAAAATTTTGGTACATATAGACCCTTTTCTTTTTCCTTTGTTCTCTTTGGGAGATAGAACTAATAGTGGTATTTCTGGGTCAAAGGATATGTTTGTTTTATAGCTTTGGGGGCTTAGTTCAAGTTATTCTCCAGAATGGTTGCACCAGTTCACAGCTCCAGCAACAGTGCATTAGTATCTCTATTGCCCACATCTCCTCCAGCATTTCTGATTTTCCTTTTCTATCATCTTATCCAATCTTATAGGTATGAGGTGGTACATCAAGAGTTGTTTTAATTTGCATTTCTATAATTATTAGTAACCAAGTATTTTCACATGACTACTTATAGTTTTGATTTCTTCTTCTGAAAAATGAAAACTGTTGTTTATATACTTTGATATTTTAAAATTGTGGTCCTTAGTCCTCTAAATAGGGCAGTGAGGTTACACAGAAGATAGAGTGCTGGGCTTGTAGTCAGGAAGATTCATCTTCCTGAGTTCAAATGCAGCCTTAGATACTAGCTATGTGACCCTGGGCAAGTCATTTCATTCTGTTTACCTCCGTTTTCTCATCTGGAAAGTGAGCTGGAGAAGGAAATGGCAAACCACTCCAGTATCTCTGCCAAGAAAATCTCAAATGGGTAAACAGTCAGACAGAACTGAAAAATGATTGAACAAACAGTAACAAAAAGTATTATTAGACCACACTGACTGTCCTCAGACACACTGAACAGACACACTGAAACAACTGAACAAAAGCAGTCTTCTAAATGAGCTGTCCATAGGACATGAGCTGTCCTTACCCTTTCTAGGAAGAGACAACCAAATCCTTAACAAAGGTTCACCCACCCATACGCTCATAAAGATGATCAGATGGCCCTAAAAGACACCTTATCTCCCTTCCAACTCACCTGGGGGCCCATTTAGTCTTATTCTCTCTGACTAGAAACAGAAGATTTTCTCATTGCTACCTCTTTCTTTTCCTCCCTCTTTTCTTCCCTTCCTCCAGTTCCATCTCTACTCCTCTCTCCACTCACTCCAATGCCTTTCAAAGTTCTCAATTCTGTGTCCTGTGCCACCTTCCAATATACAACACTCTGGAGTTACCACTTGAAATTGCTCCACTGACAGGTGGTTTCCAGTCCAATCAATGGGAAGAGATCAAGTTAAGAGCTCTTTCAAATTTGTTGGTGCCCATTTCCCTTCCCCTAGATCCCATACACATCATGGATTTTGGAGGGTAGGAATTTAGCTTAAATAGATTTTTTTTTGTTTTGCTTTTTTAACTGGGCTTTAACCCAAGCCTGGGGTGTTTTGCATGCTACTGGAGACATGATTCCTAATGCAACTCCTAATTTGTGGAAAGAATGCTGACACAATGCCATATGACTTCATGACTCTGTAAGGAATGGAGTTGGTGCAAGAGCTTTGAGGAAGATACTTGTGGTTCCAAACTTCTTTGGAATTGATTCAGGGCAGGAGATGGGGGTGGGGGAGGGGAAGAGAGACAGAGAGAAAGAGACAGAGACAGAGAGAAAGACTTTGGAAGCTCCAGGCATATAGGGAAAGCTGGCTCCTCAATGTGTTTCTCCTTCCCAGCTTGCCTCCCTAGAGATTTCAGAGAAATACGTTATCCTTTTATTCGATTTGGGGTCTCTCTCTGTCTCTCTGTCCTTCTGTCTCTCTTTGTCTCTTACTTTGAGCCTAGATCTTCTTTAGCTCTCATCAGAAGAGCCCATTCACTCTTGTGTCTATTTTTGGTATATTCTAATCTGTATGACTTCTCTAATTTCTGCTTGCTATTTTGCTAGGTTTACTTGCTATTTGTGATAGGTTTGGTTTTTTGCTGTTGGTGTGTGTGTGTGTGTGTGTGTGTGTGTGTGTGTGTGTAACCAATATTTTGTATGAAGAAGCCAAGCCAGCAGGTTTAAGCTTGGGGCTACTTTCTCCTAAAATATCATCTGTTTGATGGATGAGTTAAGCAGTTTAGTGACCAGGAAAATGGCTTTTGTTTGTACCTCGAAATCAGAAATATTTAAAGGGACAGAGAGATAAAATTCTAGTTCAGTACCCCAGTACCCTCCCTCAGAGACTGGAGAACAACATCTGACATCACAGCTTTTCTTCTGCTCCTTTCAAGGCAGGAATCACAATCTCTCTTGAAGAGGACATCTCTCAAGGCCTCTCAGTATTTGCAGTTTAGACAACACATATGGTCATACGTATCTTAAATGTGCACACACATCTTCTACTTTGTTTTGATTTTGAGAATTCTTCATCCCTGTGGACCTAGTGAGCCTTTGTGGCCTTTGCTTCAAATCCCAGAAAATCTCTACAACTAAATTCTCCAGAAAGAAATGAGCTCAAAGGTACCATTGTACTTGAAAACCAAACACTTGCCAGGCTTCCTCTATCAGAATTGTAATTTCACACTTTTTGCCATATTTGAAATTTGCCCATTTTCATAGGTAGGTTTTAAAAAAAGAGTTGATTGGTGAAACCTACTACATTTATATTTCTATACTTTCCTGAGGATATGAAAGAAGGGATATTCAAGCCAATCAATTCTATTGGTTGAGGAGGTAAGGACAAAGGAGAACCCTAGGGAAAATGGCTGCCCAGAAGTCCTTGATGGAGGGATAATGTGAGAAAGGGTACAGAGAGAAGGAAGACAAAAGGGGCAGAAAAAGAGAGAGGAAGGAATGGCTTTGGATGCCCCAAAGTGAGCCTTTGGTGGGCCTATTCTCTGATTTCAAATAACTGCCCCATTTTCAAATTATTTTCTCCAATTTGGTAGTAAGGCTAAACCATGTTGTTCAGGCATTTGCTCAATAACCCAGAGAATATCAGTAGTATAATAATCAGTCAAGTCAGCTGTTGACTTAGAAAACATGATAATTACTGGCTATTGAGGAAATGGTACTCTCTGAAGGACACACTATCCCATTGCTCAGGCAGCCCTTTTCTTTAAAATAATATCTGGTAACTACGCGTTACTTTTCATATGAAACCACAATATAAATGTTAGCCTACTTGACTCCTCTCTGAGATGACTATTCCCATTTGAGAAACTCAAAAAATTCTCCCAAGGCCTAAGGGTAAATTGGGAGAGAAGAGCTAGGAACTGAACCCAGGATCCCTGAGATTGCCTTCTCTTGCACTCCTTAATTATTTCTCCTCTAAAGTCAGAGAAGTGCAGAGTATTATAATATGCTCACAGCACTTAAACTGTTAACTAGCTTCTTCTTGAAATGTGTTTCTGGTTAGTTTAAAGAAGGGTAAACAAGATTTAATAGCTGGCAATGAATCACATATTTTTTCCCTCCCTAAATGATATTTGGATCTACTCAAACGCCTGCAGTTTTGCTCTGGTACAAATAAATAAATCTCCTTTCCATTTAGTAAATTTTTGTATGTCCTGCACTTCCTAAAATACCATTTGTTTGACGGATGAGTTAAGCAGTTTTGAAGTTTGTTTTTGGCTCTGTGGGCAACTGTGTTGTTTTCTCATCATAATTCAGTGTGACAAGGTTATCACCCTCGAAAACACTAACACCTCATTCAGAACTAGGATCCCCAGAGAAGAAAACAACGCCAAATGTTCTCAAAAGACAGTTCAGCCATTACAGATGAAGGTTCCTTTTATTGTCAACATAATCTCCACCCTCCACCCTCACTTCCTTTCATCTTGTTTTAGTTACACTGTGTATATGGTATATAGCATAATCTCGAGGGTGGAATAGAAACAAATTGAAATTAAACTCAGGGGGTCTGAGGAAAATAGAGCCACATCCCATAGCTTCTCTGAGGGCAATTGAGGTCCCAATTTGGGACCTTAATGTTATCTCTATTTTGAATCTAGTATGATATAGATGCTGTAAAATGGATAGAGTGCCTCTGGCTTCTCTTCAAATGAGACACTTCATCTCTGGGCATTTTCTCTGGCTTTCCCCCATGCCTGGAATGGCATAGTACTCCCTCCTCATCTGTGCATACTGGCTCCCCTTGTGTCCTTCAAGTCCCAGCTAAAATCCCATCTTTTACAGGAAGCTTTTCCCAACCCCATTTAATTCCGATGCCTTCTCTCTCTTAATTATTTCCTTCTTATCCTGTGTATAATTTTTTATATATTTGTTTGCATTTTATCTCCCTCATTAGATTGTGAGCTCCTTGAGGGCAGGAACTGTCTTTGGCCTCTTTTTGTATTTCCAGAGCTCCACACAGTGTCTGATAAATAGTAGGAGTTTACTAAATATTCACTGACTGACTAACTCTCACCTAAGAATTTTGCTATGGATATGGAGATTCTACCTTTACTCACTGAACTCTCTCCCATTCCACTCTCAAACATTCCACTCTGGAACATCCTAGTCTAGGAGTCAGGAGATTCTAGCCCTAGTGCTGATACTGAGTAAGTTATGTGACCTTAGAATGTTAGCACTGCCCAGAGAAGGGGTGAAAAAATGACCTCGCCTTGCAGAGGTGAGGGATAATGGAGCCACATGGAATACTGCAAGTACTGATAGTACTTGCTGATGCATTGATAGGCTTGGATGAAAGTTTCTTTTTCTTTTAAAATCTTTATTACAAGGAAAGTCCCAGAGGATGGGGAGGGGACAGGATATAGTGAAAAGATGTGAAAATGAAAAATTCAACAACAAGATAAATTTTTCAAGATGGGCCTCAAACCTAGATCCTCTGACTTCAAATCCAGTACTCTCTAGACCATACCACATCAGGAAGGGTTTTAGAAATGCAAAGTTTTGTTAATCTCATCATCATTACTACTAATATCTTCATTGCCTTACTGGTTAGTCCTCCTCTCCCCTCATTCCTCTTTACTCCAACCCCCAGTGAGCCAGCGTTTACACAGGCCAGCAGTTCTTTCAGCACAGACAGATCTCAATGTTGCTGATAGGATTACTTCCTGTGCTGGACAGAAATAATGATATTAACTTCTGGTGATGAGCTCCCAGAGTAGTGAATATGAAAAATGACTGAGTGATGTTATGCTTTGAGAAGGTTGGATCCTTGAAAAGGGCAGGACTTGGAGGGCAATAATATCTCTGTAATTCTGCTGAGTTGATTCAGAAACAATGGCGCCCTCTTCAATATTGGTGAATTAGAGCTGGATGGTTTCCTGACACCATGGCTTGCCAGGGACGTTTCTTGGGGGCCCAGTTACACACAAAGCCTTGCTGCTGGGAGTTAAGACTTGGGAACATTACTCATCTTGACATTTTGATCCAAATCTGAGCGGCCCCATCTGATTGCCACAGAGGCCCTTCAGGTTATTGTGTTTCAGATGTCCAATCTGCACAGCACAAAGTGAACTGGAGGCTTGGGGAGAAGTTGGTAATTGCTATGGATGAGTTTGATTAGAAGACGAGGAAGTGTTTTGCTCAGGTATCTATCTGGTCATAGGATTTAGCACTAAATGGGAGGTAAAAACCCAAGCTTCAAAATGAGAAAGGAATTGACAACAAATATCCATGAAATACCTGCCATGTGCCAAGTATTGCATCTGATGCTGGAGATCCAAAGACAAAACCATCTTTGCCTTCAAGGAACTTGTCACAGGGGAGATGACATGGAGATAGCTGTGTCACTTATGTTCACTGACAGTATTATTATCTTAAAATTCATCTACTCTAATGCCCTCATTTTATAGATGAGCAAACCAAGACTTATATAGCGTAAGCAATGTTCCATCACTTAGTGGCTTGACTGTAATTCCTGACCCTAAATCAAATTCATATTTTCTGGTTCAAATGCAGGACATTTTGCTTATATTATAGGATTTGCTTAAGTTATTCATTGTGTTTGCATAGACTTAGCCAGATAACATGCCACAGACCTTTAAAATATTTTTTCTGCCCACTTTGGATACTGTCACCTTTAGCTCACCACACAGCCATACCTACTTGAGACAACCACTATGACCACTGATTTGATAGAACCAGCTCTTCATTTAGTGATCCTATGAAAGAGTCAAAAATACCTCCCTGGAGAATATGAGGATAATTTATATTTGTACAGTGTCTTACTATTTACAAAGCACTTCTGCATCATATAACTCCTTCTGGGTTCACTTCCCCAATCCAGACTGTCCGGTCCTTACAGGATTGGCTGCTACTGGGTTCTAGAAGTAAACTTTCTGGGTACTAGAAGTAAATCTGTGAGTGGATATCTTCCTAACACCAACTCAGTCAATCAATAAACATTTATTAAGTGCCTACAATTTAGTAGGCACTGTACTAAGTGCTGGTGATACAAAGAGAGGCAAAAGACACTTCCTGTCCTCAAGGAACTTACAATCTAACAAGAGAGACAACATGCAAATAAATATATAAAAAGCTAACTATATACAGTATAAATAGGAAACAATTAACAGAGGGAAGACCATAGAATTAAAAGGGGTTGGGAAGGCTTTCTGTAGAAGGTGGGATTTTAGTTAAGACTTGAAGCCCTGAAGGTCAATAGTTGGAGCAGAGGAGAGAAAGTGTTCCAGGAATGGGCTTCAGTTAGAGAAAATGCCAGGAGTGGAAAGATGGAGTATCTTATTTGTGGAACAGTCAAGAAGCCAATGTCACTGCATTGAAGAATATGTGTTGGGGAGTAAGATGTAAGAAGACTGGAAAAGCAGGAGTGGGCTAGGTTGTAAAGGGCTTTGGATGTCAAACAGAAGATTTTGTATTTGCTCCTGGAAGCAATAGAAAGCCACTGGTGTTAATTGATTGGACCTGAGCTTTAGGAAAATCACTTTAGCCACTGAGTCCCTCTAGTGTGCTTTCCCTTCACAATCAGCCAGGAGACTCAGCTAGTTCTTTATAAAAAACATTTATTCAAATGATATGGCAAGAACACTCGTTACAAAACATTTCCCCTATAACCGAAGGTATACTCTCCATGGGGGGAGGAGGAAAAAGAGCAGGTACAAATCTGAAGTACAGCAGTAGTGACATATAGGAACACACATGGTTAGAGTAACTTGCAACTTCACTTGGCAGTTGCTACTGAGCTTGGTTGAGAAGGCTGCTCAGATTCTGCGCTTTTCTTAGGATGTGATGTCTCTGCTGTATGGGTCAGTCCCTTGAACCCCTTAAGCTCAATGTTCTATAGGAACTGCAGTCTTCCACAGCCTAAGCCTCCAGGGTAGTACAGCTCTGTTCAGCTGAAGTACTGCTATGCTCTTTCTGCTAGGACAACAACCATTATCCTAGGAGCCATGGAAATTTCTCTTTGAAGTGGGTCACCTTCAGGAAGGACATAGGTGAGGTTTAGCTTCTCCTGTCTGACTGCTCTTCCTAGTCAAGGATCAATTCTCTCAGCCCAGGGACTCTTTCTTAGCCGGTAGTGATCACTCCAGCCAGTTACACTTCTCAGACTACTACTGGAGTCTTATAATGATGAGTGGCTAAGGACAAAGAATGCAAGAAATGAAATGCAACCTTGCCTAGAGGCAAGTTCATTGTTTTGTGCAATGTTCATTTGTATCTGAAGCCTTATTCCTTTGCTACAATGCCCTTCTCTTTTCACTTCTTCCAATCTTTTGACTTTGCCACAAGCTCATGGGGCAAACTATTACAATGGATACATAGTGTTAAGTAGGAAAGGTAGGCATTATTATCCCCATTTTACAGCTAAGAAAACTGAGGGTCAGAGTTGTTCATTGACTTGCCCAAGGTCACACATTTTTAGCCAAGTAGAAGAGCAGGGGGCAGTATGAAAAAGTCAAAAACCTGTTGGGTTGGAAATCAGAGGACCGGGATTCAAATAGTGGTTCTGCAATTTGCTACTTAGGTGATCTTGGGCTAGTCACTTCAGTTCTCTGGGCCTCAGTTTCCTCATTTATGAAATAAGAGAGTTGGATTAGATTATTTCTAAAGTCCCTTTCAAACTCCATGTGTCTGAGCTATGACTTGAGCCAGATCTTCTGACAATCCCTAGTACTCTTTCCCTAGTATAAAGATGCTGTAAATAAGTTGGGGGCACTGCTCCATGAGCTACAATCTCATCTTATCATCATTATCTATGAGCATTTGTTAAAGACACCAATAGTCAGACCCTGGGCAAATATTTATTGTGCTGTTCTTCCAGCAGAAAGGAGGGGAGAAGAAGTGAATGAGGCCCTCTGCTTAGTAAATATAATCCCAAAAGCAATTCTCATCATCCTAGGGACAAACAACACGTGATCCAGAAGAATAATTTGTTAGAAACGTCTTGGAAAGGCAGACAGGCTAAAGCAAGCAACAGGGATGGATGGGTCCCTCCACTGAGTCTTGGCTGGTGACATTAGATGATAGAAAAAAAGGATCAGGTCTACTTAGGCTGTCACCCACCATTTCTCCGAATTGGCCCCTCAAAGCCTGCAATCATAAAGCCCGAATAAGAGCAGGACGACTTCCTGGCCTCCCATGTTTGCTGATTTCATTTTCCTCTCTGAACACATGCAGCCCCATAATTAGAGAAGTTGCCAACTATAAATATAATCTAAACTCTGCATGTGTGTGTGTGTGTGTGCCTGTGTGTATGTGTGTACATGTGCGCATGTGCAAAGGGTCTTCAGCTATGAGCCTGTTTCAATAAAATTGCCATTCTGCATTGATTAGGATGTGTAAAGAGGAAGTATGTTTATACCACAATCTGCTTTAAACTTGACGTTGGCAGCAACACTCACTGCTAATAAATGTCAATTTAAGAACTTCACTGAGGGCCTGAACAAAATCACTCAAAGTTGGAAAACTCCGAAAACTCACTCTGAAGCTTGGGTGTTTGCCAAAGTTTGCTGAAACCTGTTTAGAGGCATTGCAGGGGCCTCAAGCCCTTTCCTTCCCTAATCTCTTTCCCCAGCTTTGGGCCCACATCAGCAGTTGTCTAATGGACATTCCAAACTAGATGTCCTGTAGCATTGAAAACTCAACTTATCCAAAAGAGAACTTAATTTTTTTTATTATACTCAATTTTTCTTATATTCTTTGTCATATGAAATGAACTTATCTTGTGGTCTTTATGCACTCATGATGGGCAAGGTTTACAACTCCCTTGCATCTGTACTTAGGAAAGGCACATTTCTCAACATGTGGGGAAAAGAAAGATGACAAGTACCCATTTATTATTCTTCTTGCTTCCTCCTTCAGAGGAACCAAAAGGGCATGATAAGGACCCTGTCAAGTTGACTGCTCCAGCTCTCTTAAATCAAGAAATTGCTAACTGGTAATTAAGGAATTGAGGGTGGTTGCTTTTTAAGAATAACATAAGAAACATCATACTGATTAGAATCCACAGACTAGCTAGTCCAGTTTTCTCTCTTAAAACTAGGGTCAAGTCATTTGGGCAGTCACAAGTACCCTCTTTAACATGAGTCTTGAACAATTAGGTACATATCCCAAAGCATCTTAGTTTCCCTTAGGAAATGATCAAAAGTTCATCATGAATTAATTTATCTAAGTGGTCCCTCCCTCTAATTAGCTGGTTCTTCTCTGAACCTCCATCTTAAGGAGTGCCCCCAGGCCAACCTTGTCCTCATTTTTTCTCCATGCTGTAGTCTTGACTCTCTGGACTTTCTCCTCTTTACCCTGGAAGTTCACAGCAGCCCTGGACTTCTTCCACTGGAAGTTAACCTCCACTTTGCCACTTCTTCCTTTTCATGGCTGGTTCCTTCAAGATCCTCCATTTTAAGGAGGTCACCCAAGTCAGCCATGTCTTTATAACTGTCTTGGCTATTCTCTTGTCTCTCTGGACTTTCTTTACCATGCCCTATGGATACCCCACTTCTTCTCTATCCCTACTTTTTCAGTTTCCTTTCATGTGTTATCTTCCCCCATTGGCATGTAAACTTTTTTGAGGGCAGGGACAGTCTTTATTTCTACTTATATTTGTTTTCAAGCACTTAATAAAATGCTTGTAGGATTTTTGACTTAAAGAAATGAAATTTCTGCATTAGCAATTCAGCATCTATGGTGATCTGCAGAATAAACTACCCTTTTGAAGAGAGAGAACAATAATGACCTTTTGCCCTTGATAATCCTACCTAGTGACCTGGAATCCTGGGAATTTGTCCAACATGCCTTATAGAAATCACATGTAGCTATTGTCATCTGCATAACTCCCAAACCACAGTGCCCTCTACTTTGCTCTCCATCTTGCCTCTCCCAAATTACCCTGGCATTACTCCTAAGTTTGACCTATATGGACATGGGCAGCTAGTGGACACAGTGAAAAGAGTCGCTGGACGTGATGCCAGGAAGCCTTATCTTCCTAATTCAAATCTGAACTCACACACTTGCTAGCTGTGTGACTCTGGGCAAGTCACTTAACCCTATTTATCTGTAAAATGAGTTAGAGAAGGAAATGGCAAATTACTCCAGGATCTTTACCAAAAAACCTCAAATGGGATCATGAAGAATCAGACACAACTGAACAACAACAAATACAACTTTTGACTATCAGATAGTCAATATGGCCAACCTGGCCTCCTCCCCAAATCCGATTGCCCTTTCCCTTTTGAGGGTTATTTGAGAGTCATTTCTTTATGTGTCCTTTATTTTTAATTCAAGTATTTATTATAGTCAAAATGACTTAGTCGCTCAAAGTCATGCTTAAAACAACGTTGCTGTTACTGTATGCAATGTTCCCTTGGTTCTGCTCACTTCACTCTTCACCATTTCATATAACTCTTCATGCCTTTCTAAGATCACTGAGCTCATCATTTCTTATAGCAAATAGTATTCCATCACAACCATACACCACAATTTATTCAATCATCCACCAGTTAATGGGTATCCCTGGAATTTCCAGTTCTTTACCACCACAAAGAGAGCTGCTATACACATCCTATTAATATTCAAAGTTATAATTACTATTTGTGAATTTACCTCCATCTTGTTTTTACTATTTTCTTTCTTGGGGGGGCGGAGCCAAGATGGCGGAAAGGAAGCAGTAACCTCGCTGAGCTCCTCGGTCACTAAGTCTCAAAGGGTAAATCTGAGTGGATTCCGGAGTGACGGAGCCCAGTGGAAAACAGTGTGGCAGAATCCAGCCCAGGAGGTTGCCCAGAGTGTCCGCACAGGTCGAGCGCAGAGCGCGTGGGGTCTACACAGCTCAGACCTAAGAGCAGGCAAGCAGACTACACCAGAGAGAGAAAAAGCCCCAGCCTGCAGACTTACCAAAGAAGAATCACAGTCATCTCTCTGACGGGTAGGATCATTGGAGCCAGGTAGGAGAGTCGGGCCCCCAGTGGAGAGAGTGGCTTCTCAGGCTGCATTCAGCCCCCAGCCTGGAAGTTTAGAAACTGCCTGCCTGTATAATACAGGGGCTGGAATGGCAAAGTAAATTCTAGCTGCTCCGATCCTCCCATCCCTCCTTCAAGAAGCAGAAAACCCAAAGATAAGTCTCCCACCCAGATTGAAATCCCAAATTAATGGAAATAGCCTCAGGCTTGAGAATCTCCAAGAAAGGGTGTAACTGAGACAGCCAGGAATCTGAAGAGAAGAGAGGGAGGGGACCCAACAAGCCCCACCTCACCTCACCAACAAAAGCCTACTTATAGCCCAGGGGTATAGAGGCAGAAATCTGAAGTGGTCAGACTCATCCCCACCTACACATCTACATTCCTCACTGACTTCCCTGACTTAGCCATAAACTAGCCACCCAGAGGTATTCAAAGTCAAGGATCAGGCCCCAAACTCATAGCCTGAGACACTAAGAAACAGGAAGTCACAATAGGAAGGAAGGAAACTATTTTCTTTCTTAGCCTCTCTTTTCACCCTATCCCTGTTACCTTATCTTGTCCCCCAATTCTCCCACTCCCCATCCCAACCACCCTTCCAAGAGACCCCCAACTCATTCCCCCAACTCTACCAATCCTGATCCATATACCCCTCCAAAAGGCCTTCCTCCACCCTCTTCCCCTCACCCTCCCAATCCACACACACCCCTGAAAGTTCCTCCCCACCCTATTTTTGATCAATAATTTGACCCTCTGTTGCCCTAGACTGTATACACCGGGGCAAAGTGAAATGGGTAGTTCAGTTGATTAGATGATAATTCAGGCCTAAACTAAACTTCAAACACCAATCCTCTAAGGCCCAGCTCTAAACCTTTGATCAAATGAGCCTATAATCCCTACTCCTTCTACTCCTACCCACAAACCTTAGTTAACTAAAGGCAAAGAAGTTATTAAACTGGATTCACCAAGACTACACTGTATATCTATGGCAACAAAAGCCACCATATAATTGTTCTATCCTCCTCGTCATTTTAACCCAAGCTTAAAGTGACTTTGTTCCTTTGTTTCTTACTGACAATGGACGTGTAAGATAGAACATAGAAAGAGGACAGCTAAACACTCCTACCCTACAGTATCTTCTTCAAGGAACTAGAGGCAGAGGTTTTTCTATGGAGGGCCCTCCTCTCTAGAATTCCATTCTCTTCATTCCCCTTAAAGTCCTGGTTAGCTGACCTTCAGGGCATGGTGAAAGATGGATCTTTTCAGTTTATTTTCCCCAGATAGTTGGGGGAATGTTATTCTGGGCTGGTATTCAGTTGGTTTGTGTTTTCTGTTGCTGTAATGGTGTTTTGCTATGGTTGGATTACCATATTTTGGAAACTTTATAAACTTTTGCCCAAGTACCCAGGGGTGACTACTAAAACTATGGGTGCATTTTTATAAATCATAAAAATAAATAAATGTCAAAAAGCACAGTTAGTAAAACCAACAAAGCTAGCAGCTAAAAAATATCTGGGAAGTTAGATCCAAATCCAGAATGAATTTCGTGCTTGGAGATAAATCCATAGAACTTATTCTGCAAATTTTAATTGGGCCAAAGAACCATAAAGAAAGAAATAAGATGCATATTTATGTGCTATATTATGCATACAGGGATAAATTATATATTTTGCCTCGGCAAAATAGTCAAATGTAGAGAGGCACAATGAAAAACTATAGAAAGAAACAAATTGCAATCAATTAATATTTAACAAGTAAATGTGTGTGTGTCGTGGCCAAAAAGTAATGAAGCTGATTTTCACATGTGGTCTATGAAAAGTATTCTCATTATTTTATGGTCACATGTACATACTGTGCTTTGCTAGGGCCAAGATTAACATCATTTGTTTTTCTCAGCTGCTTTCTTGTCTAATTCACTGGATTTTTTTTCCTCTCTCTATCCTTTCACATTCATCCATTTTCGATATGTCTGAGTGCCTAGGGGTAGTGGAAGGCAAGAGTTGGACATGCCCCAAGAAGTCAAAAGCTAGCATCACTCCATTCACTCTAAAACAACTGAGTCAAGACACCTGCACCCCCTTCAACTCCAGTTCCAAAAACTCAACTTCATGCTATCACTGGATTCTAAAGCCCACAATCATTTCAGCTTTGGCAGTACTAAGAAGCCATCCTATAAAATTTCACCCTCATGTAGGTGGATTTCCAAAAGGAAAAGATTTACTGCAAAGTATCATGTATGCTGAGCATATAAGCATTTAATAAATGGTGAGTGAATGTAGGCATGGGAATATGTGTATTTATCTTTCATTAATTTCATTAAAACGAAAAATGCAGCTTATGTGTGTTGTTTGAGTGACTGATGTGAACATTGCCACAAACTTCATGCTTTATAAAATTATTTTTTCCTAAATACAACTTGGACAGAACATAAAGAAATAATTTTTTAAACAAATTAAATTGGTTTATTTTTCATGTTCTAGATTAGGGGAGGGCAATGAATTTGGACTTCAGGCAAGTTTTAGAGTCATACAAGGAAGGGAGAAGCCAAGACAGAGTAGAGTGGCCTAGTGCCAACATCAGGACTGGCATCACATTGGTCCAGTACACCAGCCCCCACCAGTCAATGCTGGTCCTTGGCCAAACCTCAATTACCCTGGCAATGGGGCCAGGAGCTGGGCAAAACAGGATAATGCATGCTTTTTTGATGATGATTGACTCTAGGCAGAATACAAATAAGAGTGTTTCAGCCCAATTAGACTTAAAACAACATTTTTAAATGATAGATCAGACTGGCAATGGAAGCCTGCTTCATTTATTTAAAGGAAGAAGAAGAAAAAAAAACCCTTTACATTCTACAAGATCGCTAAGAGACAGGAGGTCAGAGATCAATTCTGCTGTGGACTTTAGACCTGATAAGACAATCATCCCTTGTGGAACATTCTGTCCTGTGTGTTTTGCAAATCAGACAAGAATAGAGAGAAAATAGAGTCTGCAATTCAGTGGTATTTTTTAATTGTCCCTTAAGTACACGGGAAAGCAAATCATAGTTGCGTTTTTTTTCTCTTGTATACTCTGAATTTGTTGGTTGTATATTTTTCCATTTTTTAAAAGAAAATTGGAAGAACTAGCTTTCTTTCAAATATCCAACTGGTAAAAATGGTCCACAAATTCCTCAAAATTTGGAGATATATTAGCTCTCCCATTATAGCTTATTCCTTCAAATCAAGTAGTTCTAAGTACTTTCTGTACATTACTCTCAGACAATTAAGCCCTTTAGATTAATCCGGTGATGGTAGCAGTCCTGTTGTGAAGTGTTCTGAAATATCTGCTTAGTACCTTGGAGGAAAAAACCACATGGGGTTGTTAGGTTGTTGTTGTTTTTTTTTTCTGGCTGATTATCTAGCTAATTTATTTTTCCAGGATTTAAGTCAATCATCATCTTGAAGCAAATAGCAGAGTAAATAGCAGTGGGTTAACATTCAGCAAATGGAGCCTTTCACCTCACCACAGGTAGGGGATGATTTTGACAATTTTACAGAATTTCAGAGTTGAGCAAAACCTTCAAGGCAATCTAGTCCAACCTGTGTCTGACCAAAATTTCCCTTTGCAAGAAACCTGGAGGATAGGCAGCAAGACCTCTAGAAAAGTGGGAACTCACTTCCAGAGGAAGTACATTCTAATTTTGGATAGCCTTGAAAAAGTAAGTTTTTCCCTGCAGCAACTTTAAATGTTTAAGCTGAAAGGGATTTTAAACCCGGGTATTTATAGATAAGAAAATGAAAGACCAGTGTGGTGATTTGTCCAGGATCTGATAGATAGTCATTGGCTTCTACGATCAAAACCAGAAGCCAAGTTTTCTTACTCATAGTACAATGTTTGAGGCTCTCAGTGCCCAACAAAGCTCCAGTGATTGGAAGGCATTCAAAGTCCTAGAATAGGATCAAGGATCAAGGACTGAAAAGAGCTTCAGATGGCCCAGTCCCTTCATTTTACAGAAAAGGAAACTGAGACCCAGGGTGGTTGTCAAGAGCAATCAAATTGCAGTAGAAATGGGAGTTGAATCTAGGTCCTCTAACTCTATAGGAGTAGATAGATAGGTAAGTAGATAGATATAGATATATAGATGTGTGTGTGTGTGTGTGTGTGTGTGTGTGTGTGTGTGTGTGTGTGTGTGTATATAATCCTCTCACTGGACAGAAAGAACTGATTCTAGGAACAAAAGACTGGCTGGCAGTGGCTATGTACTATTTTACCTCTAGAACTAACTCCAATTCTTTGATTCTCTCTACCAAGATTTCTAGGTCTTCCCTCTGTTTATTTTCTGGGACCTAGAATTCCTCCTTTGGAAGAGAGGAAGGCTAAAAAAAATGGGAGTAGAAGTTGTCCTATAATTAATCTGGCTGCCTATTGCCTTAGTCTTCTAACCTGACCAAGCTAAGCCCATATTACTCTAAAAAAGATTTTGTGGCACCTAAGTAGGAGGCAGTGTATTATAAAAAGAGTACAGCCAGAAGGCTTACAATCTACTCCAGCCTTTGTCACTTATTCATGTCAAGAGAACAAGCATTTATTAAGCACCTACTATGTGCCAGACACTGTGCTGAGCACTAGGAACACAAAGAAATGAAAAAACAACAATAACAACCCCCCCCAAATCTCTTCTTTCAAGGAACTCAATCTAAGGGGATAGAAAACATGCAAACAAGTATGTACTGGCAAGATGCATGCCAGATAAATTGGAGATAATACACAGAGGGAAAGCACTAGCACTAAGGGGGATGTGACTTCATCTCTGGGGGCCTCAGTTTCTGCTCTTGTAAAAGGAGCATGGCCAAACTACATCATCTTTAAGGGCTCCTCTCCTTACAAATCTCATGCTCCTGCTTACTGCCATGGCATGGAGAGTAGAAAAGAGGGATGAGATATGTTACAAGCCCTGGATGAAGGCAAAAGTAACATGGGGAATAATTACAGAGCAGTTTAGTGCTCTGTAATGTGACTATCAGCACCTGCTGGAAGCAAGGAAAAGACTATATAGCACAGTGCCCTTAACACTTAATAATTGCACGTTTAAAGGAGCTTAGATAAGAGATAGGAGTAGGGCTGTCATCTGGGAGCAAAACTTCAGGAAAGAATTGTGATTTGAGGAAGTCTTTGAAGGATGTGAGATGGAGGTGAGAATGACTGCAATTCCTGCTACTGGGAAAGCTTAAATTGGTGGCTCCATTAGACTCTGGAGTTCTGAGCTGTAGTGGGGTAAAACTGCCCTAAGTCTGGCACTAATATGGTGAGCTCAGAGAGCAGGGGAAGAGGGACTGCCCAAAGTAGGGGGAGCTAGCCCAAGTC